>CANTAL010000508.1:12500-93564 GCA_947650365.1 Chamaelirium japonicum | reverse complement strand
TATAAATAGAAAAGGTTGAAGGGGTTGATTTGTTAAAAATAACCTTTCTTTTTTATTTCTGACCACCTGTGACAGCGATATTTTAATTTGAGAAATGCTATTAAGCACGAAGGTTTTTTCAATTTTGTTGGCCCGATTGGTATGGCAACGTGCAACTGGTGACTTGAAACCCACTAACGACATTTAAGTCATTACACCACCAGTTGCTCACTGCCACGTCAATCAGGCTGAGCAGAATTGGGGAAAACCTTCGAGCTGAATAGCATTGCTCTTTAAGTTTTGATCGTCGGAGCCCCTTACGATACGGGGAGTGGGGGGGGGGGGGGGGGGGGGGGGGGGAGGTGGGGCGTGGGTGGCTTCTATCGTCCGATGTGCTTAGCTTGGCCTGTTTGTTTTAGGGGTGTACAGCTGCATGAATTCATCAAATTACAGAAATGCCACTTGAGGAGCAAGGGGGAGGACTCACAGCTGGACTTTGACATTCGTTATTGGCGCGATCTAATAACGTGATGCACCAATGGGTTGGTGCCGTTGCTGGACTTGACTTTGTGTGACCAATTGGATGCAGATCGACGTTGGATCACATTTAGGTCCTAGTGCGATTTAGCTAGGGCTAACATGTGGCCATTTGTTGGTTCGTCCGCTTCAATCAAGCTGGACCGAGTCTGTATAGCTGGAAATGTGTCACAATGTTTGTGCATTCCTCCTTCAAGCAGAGTAACAAATTCGTCCTTCTAGAATAATTCGTCGAGAGGACAAAATTCGGAGAAGATATCCTAAAAATCGAAATAAGTAGAGAAGAAGTATGAAAACATAAAATATATTATATTACATTAGTAACTATATATTATTGTATATAAAAATATATATTTATAACTAAAATAAAATAGATATAAAAAAACAGAGAAATTTACGAACTATTCACACTTCATGAATTAATCACAAATTTTGTGAATTATTCGTGTATAATTTAGGAGTTATTCGGGTGTGAGCCATGTCGCAGAATAATTCGTTTGATCTTGAGTTTGCGAATTATTCATAAATTTTTCAATGATTCGGAGAATATTGTTACCATCAACAAATTAGAATCAAAATAGCTAGTTGGGAGAAGTGAGGCTTTCAGCTCAGCAGAGTTTGGACGCTATAGATGCTTAGGTTTGCACCTGGGCCGTCCCCTATTATGTACAAAGAAAAGGGATCAATCTGATTGCATGTAAATATGGTATTGATGAGATGCACAAATGGTGGTTATGTCACATAATCATTGAACAACAGCTTTTGGATATAGGTATTATGATTATCAAGGGCTTAGATTTAAAACCTAACATATCTATTATATAAACTTTGACAAGTGCCCTCTTTACCTAACCTCTTTATTATGTTCTTTGTATTGAAAAGAAAAATAAATAAACTTGTTTACAATCGATAATTTGAGGATAGTTTATTATTTTTTTTTTTGTTGTTCCAATACGGATATTCGGATTCGGATCTTGGATTATCCGACGGAATCGGACTCAAACCAAAGGTTGCAATATCCATCGAATTCAGATCAGGCAGATTTATATTCGGATCGGATTCAGATATACCATGTTCCGATCCGAATCTGATCTGTTGGCAGGCTTAGTTGTGGAGACATGTAGAAGGAGTGCGAGTCCAACGGATCCCTCGTACAACTAATCCGGCAGCTCACTAGCTTGCTCACGAGGCAGATCTTCAGACCCTTTATTCTGAGGACTTCTTGTTAATTTTTCTCTATTGTTTTTGGGAAAGAGACTAATATTGTCTCGTCATTAATCATAGAAATTTTTATTTTTGAAGAAAACTCTTTATTCATAGATTGAGTAGATAGATTACACTGTTAATACTAGAAGGATGTTTTTGTGATTCCAAAATAATAATAATAACTTTGTGTTCGCGGCGGATTTAGCTTGGAAATGAGATGCACTATAGAAAGTCATAGCTAGCTAGGGCTGCAACTTTGGGCGGGTTAAGGGGTCAATCCATGCCCAATCTAGGAGTTTGAATATGATGCCCAAGCCCAACCCAACCCAAGGTCAGGTTGAACTTTCTTAACCCAAGCCCAACCCGTTGGGTTGGCTGGTTTCAACATGGTAGACGAGAAACAATCTTTGCATTCTTGTATAGGTGATGGTCCATCGTTGGATGAATAAATGGCCATCAAAGAATGGCCATTAGAAACGAAAAAAATATCTATAAAAAATCCACCATAGTGTGACCTCAACTTGTATTCAACAGGTGATCCAATGGATGGATTATGATCGAACTTATTCAATATTATATTATATTAAATATTATTTACTAAATTGTCCGGTTTCGGGTTGGGTGGGATGCTCTGAATCCTCTGCCCAAGCCCAACCCGAATTAAGGTTGGGTTTGGATTTTTCAACCCAAGCCGTCTCCAGTGACCCAAGTGGACATTTTCACCCTCTTGTGACACCCTCCAATTCCAACCCTTGGATGCGCCTGGAAACCTGAGTGCGCTGATGCTGCCAGAAGTGGATCCAGCGGTTCACATTGGAGAGGGTAATGCTCACCCAAATGTCAGGAGGAGGGTGTGCAAAATTTTTGTCCCACCTATCGGCATTATGTCCGCACTTTGTCCCCTTGTACGCTCAGAGTGTAAGCGCTCCCACGAGACCACCACCGTTCAAAGGTCATGGTCTTTTTAATGGATCGGACGGTGGAGAGGTACACTTCCATCCTCTTGCATTTGATCACACGGTGCAGAGGTAAAATCAGGCCGCTGGTATAAAAGGGATAGAGTAATATTATTTAGGGAAATTTAATTCATATCCCAAAAATTTGTAATTAGCCCCCATTTCCAACAAGCTTGAACACACCCAAATTTTTTTTTATCATACCCCATTACTATCTCAAAAATACCCTTCCCTCTTCCACCCCACCTTGAATACACCCCAGTTAAATGGCCCGCCCCATTTTGATCATATCCCATTTCTTTTCGATGTTGAAGTCCCATGAGTATTGGAACATGGGGAGGGTTATTTTGATATTCAGTCATTCATTGGTTGCTTGATAATGAGAGAATGCTGGAGGGGTTAGGTCTCGTATGGAGGAATCCGATCGGAAAAAGTGGGATCTTCGAGTCCTGTTACCATCTATGGAGGAATTCGATTGGGGGGAAGTTGGATCTTTGAGCCATATTGTCGATTTACTATCAATGATGCCATAGCCATCCCATCGCAACCGTTCAATTCCTTTCCAATTGTAGTCGATGCCCCAAAAGGTTCTGTTTTAGGTTTTAGTTGGATGTGAGATATAAGATAAGGGTATAAATGATATTTTAAGTTTTTTTAAGTAATTTATTGTGATACCTTTGGGAAATGGGGCTAGTTACATATTTTTGGGGTATCCATAAACTTTTTCATTATTTAACCAACCCCGTCACCAACCTGATAGGTGGCATCACCTGATTGGCGAAACTATGAACCATGAGATGAATCCTAGGGGATGGCACCCCTAATTTATAATCTGGGAAGCTCATTAAAGCTCATCTGACCTTGTGAGACTCTCAACTCTATCCGAGTTGTTTATAATTTGATGGAACGAGATCAATCAGACTGCAGAATTTCTGGATTTAATTAGTTTACTAATGAAGATGTTAACGCCGGCCGAGGTCACCCCTCGCCCACCAACCCATGAATAGACGGGTCCCACTCTCTAATACTCTTATAGGATGTCCGGAGTAGGTATGTCAATAGGGCTGGGGTCAACCGAGCAGAGGAGGGGATCACGAGACCCAAAGAAACGATTAGGCAGGGAACAACCACATCGAGCGGGCCCAGAATATAAAAAAAAAAACGGACATCACCGACGACCCTTAGAAGGTCAAGGCCAGGTAAGAAACTACTAAAACCTGATCTTGCCGATGCCGCCCGAAGAGTCCAAAGTTAAACTAGATATCCAAGAAGGTAAGTCTTCTCCTGCCAACTTTTCTTCAGATTTTTTACATGTTTCCCTCCAGCCAAGTTGTATTGGTCTTATTTTCGCAGTTAGAGGGTTTTTTTTGGTTCATTCGTAAGGGGGAGGTCACAATCGGATCTTCGGAAGTCGCCACAAGCCGACGCAGCAGAGGAAAACACCAGCTGACGGGCGGGGGGAAGAGAGGGGAGGGGGGGGGGGGGGGGACATAAGAAGGCTGATGCTAAAAGTTTTGCATCAGGTCAAAAAATTCTTATCAGTGTCATTATAGTCAGAACCTTATGATGGAATTATGATACTATTTCCAAACTTATCCCTAACCTATTCAGATATTCAAATATTTGTTCAAGACTCCAAATTTAATTCCTCACTGGATTATTCCTGAAGCACCAAATCTATGACTAAGCATAGAAGCCACATGGTACTTTCTTAAAGGGTGATCCTATTTGCACCCCTACAAATTACTAGCACCTCCAACTTAAAAAATAAAGAAATATCGGATGTGTCCCCCTAAGCAACCCATGCATATTGATATGCACACCGCCATCTCTAGCATTGGAGCAGCCGATCCCATGCATCTCATCGCCGCCGCCTCTCCGTTCTGGCCATTGTCATTGCTGCCGCAGAAGCCGCCTATCCCATTCACCTAGCTGCCACTACCTCCTCCTCCTCCTTCCCTTCTTGATCATCCGGCCTCCTCCCCCACTTCTTCTTCTTCCGCCTCCCCCTCGGGCCCCTCCCCTCTTCCTCTTCCTCCTCATTCCTGCAGATGTGTTGGTCGCTCCCTATTGACATGTTTTTCGGTTGCTCCTAACTGACATGGTGGTCCATGTCAGTCATGGGCGGATCCATGAGTTGGCTCGGCCGGGCTATAGCCCGGCCGAGTTTTGAGAAAGCTCCTGTAACCCCAGCTCAGTCCAGCCCTCCTCCTCCGCTCACAGCCAGTCAGGCCCAGTCCATAGCCGCCGTAAAAAAAAAAAAGGGGTTATTTTGACTTTGCCCCCAAAATTTTGCCTTTAATTAGACTTTACACCCCATATTTCATTAATTAGACTTTACCCCCAAAACTAACTGTTTCGTCAGCTCACCCCCCAAAACTTTATTTCTTTTCCATAAGCTCACCCTTTCTCTAATTCTCTTAGATGGTGGGCTGACGGAAGAGTTAGTTTTGGGGGGTAAAGTCTAATTAATAAAAATATGGGGGATAAAGTCTAATTCAAGGCAGAATTTGGGGGGCAAAGTCAAAATAAAAAAAAACAAAAACACACACACACACAGTAACGGTGGTGCCCCTTGTCTTTTTGTGGAGAGGCCACATCAAAAATCCTTAACGGATCTCTCTCTCTCTCTCTCTCTCTCTCTCTCTCTCTCTCTCTTTGTGTGTGTGTGTGTGGTGGCAAAGAGGAGGCGCGACGGATATAGAGGCCGGACCACCAAAACGAGGAGGGGTAGCCGACGACGACTTGGTGGACCTGGTGCCTAGTGGTGTTGCTCGACGGCGTCAGTGCTGCTCGGAGAGAATCCCCAAGTAAAATGGAAGCTTTTGTATGAAACATTCGGCAGCTCATCATTTTAATTACTAAATTAGAGAAAACAGAAAGTGAACAAATGAAGAAATAATCAAAGGAATCCATTTTTTCAAATACAATTATGCATAACATTTTGTTGCCTTAAGATCTTTCGAGTCTAATATCTCATTTACTTATTATACTCATATCGTTGATTTTCATTTAACAAATTTTGCGCAGTATTTTTTTACTGTATATAGTAAATACTTCATTGTTAAAAAAATTAGTTTAGTTTCAGCCCAGTCCAAAAAAAATTTCTAGCTACGCCCCTGATGTCAGTGGATCGACCAACATGGACCACACCATGTACGTTAAACTGCATGGAGAGAGAGAGAGAGAGAGAGAGAGAGAGAGAGAGAGAGAGAGAGAGAGAGAGAGAGAGAGAGAGAGAGAGGTGCGGTGAATGGGACCGACGACTGGGACATGGCGATCGGAGTGGAAGGAGGATGAGGAGGGGAGGAAGCGGAGTGAACAAAACAACGATGGTGGGCGGAGCAAAACAAACAGGGAGGGGGAGTCAAACCCTTGTGTGGGATGCATTATCAAGATAGGGGCAATAGTAAAAAATCAAGTCCGGGCTAGGGAGTGTGCTTGATATTGGGGGTGTTAGCAATAGCAACACCCTTTGATAAACCACCCAAGGTGGCTCGCTTCGGGCATGTTTGCATCGGCTCAATACATTTACTCGTAGAGTAAGTTTGTGGTCGAATTTACTTGAACATGTTTGTATCTAAAAAATGGCCAGTAAAATTATTTACTTTTACTAGACTAAAATGGTCTTTTCATTTACTTGAAAAAAGCCAAGTAAATCTCTTACTTGTGTGGAATTTTGAGAGAAAACGGAATGTGTGAAGTAGTTTTGGGGTATGAATAAAATTTACCTTTTTTGGAACAAATTGGTGCTAGGTCATATAAACAAATCATGTTTAACAATAAGGACAGGTAAAGCTATGCTTTAGC
Organism: Chamaelirium japonicum; assembly: GCA_947650365.1. Lineage (NCBI taxonomy): Eukaryota > Viridiplantae > Streptophyta > Magnoliopsida > Liliales > Melanthiaceae > Chamaelirium > Chamaelirium japonicum. The sequence goes on along the minus strand of CANTAL010000508.1, from coordinate 87,076 downwards.
ATTAGGTCATTTCATTTGGAAAATGTCCATTCTACACCTATATGTAGTTGTACCATACAATCACATAGAGTAGTAACAATTCAGTAAAAAAAAATAATTCGGTAAAAAATCACACTTTCATTGTAGCAATGCAAAGCAAATTGTCTCTTTGCTATAATGAAATCACTGTAGCAAATTTTTTAAAAGAAATATCATTGTAAAAAAATCACAATAGTGAAATCACTGTATCAATGAGTAACAATCTTGTCACTTTTTTGCTATAGTAAAATCACTGTAGCAAAATTCTTTTTTTTTTTTTTTTGAAAATCTTGCTTTAAAATTTTTTTTTTGCTCAAGTGAAATCCATTAACAAAGAGTAAATCTACAAAGTACTGTCGCTAAAGAGCAACATTTGTATATTGTTACTCAATCTTTGTTGCAGCGAAGTGTGAAATTTGTGATTTTTGTATTAGGGACAATTTTGTTATTTAAAGGAGAGAAAAGTCAACGGAGGGACTTGCTGTAAATGCATCTTTTTCTGGAGGAACCTATTGAAAAATCATCTTGTTGTTTGTCCTTTTTGACCAAACCGATCACTTGTCAGGGACCTAACAATAGCTAAGCCACCATTTTTTGTGTGAGAATAAGCTCAGTAAACAAAACCAAAAGTTACGGATCCTGCCAAGTCCAAAATCACCTGAGAAGGATCTACAAGACTTATTGTGATAGACAACGTTCCAGAAAGGAGATTGAGAGAACAATAGCATTTCTACGTCTCATTCTCTTCCCTTGTTGGCAAGCCAATCCAAAGCAACGTTTGTTAATGAGTTCCCCATAGTGAGTGTACGAGATGCAAATCCGAAGAACGGACCATCCTTAAAGAAAGATGAACATCACTGTCCTTGTCATTGGCCCATTTCGTGGGGATGTATTCATTTTGCCTTATTCATCATGCTGAAATAACCAAAAACCCTTGAAATAGGCCAATGAGGATGGTTATATTCATCTACCTCTAGGGTGAGTTCTTTTTATTTCCACTCTCTTATGGAAATGGAAATGATTTTTATTGACTTATATGTTCATTGACTTCACTTCCTCTCCCTTGTTCTTTTGAGGAGAAAGAAATTAAATGAGAAAATGATGTTTCATCTATTCATTTCCACTCCCTGTTCTTTTAAGATGAATAAAATTAAGTGAGTTATAGATGAAGGAAATCGATTTAATCGGCTTATATCCACCTAACTTAAGGAAATGAGACTTCCATCTAAATTTGAGAGGAAATGAAGTAGGCCGAATGAGAGAAAATGAAGTCCGCAGGTGGATTCAATTCACTTCCACCGACTTAAAATAGAAAGAACAATAAAAATGGATATGAAGTCAGCAGATAGATCAATTTCCACCCTCATTTCCGCCTAAAAGAATGCACTCTTAAGGACGGTGACACCTCTCTCTCTCTCTCTCTCTCTCTCTCTCTCTCTCTCTCTCTCTCTCTCTCTCTCTCTCTCTCTCTCTCTCTCTCTCTCTCTCTCTCTCTCTCTCTCTCTCTCTCTCTCTCTCTCTCTCTCAATTTGATACGAAACAACCAGCTTCATCCGATGTAGGACCATACTCCCATACTATTTAAGAGGGTTTATAATCCAGTCCTTCAACTTTAATTTTTTGATACAATTATGGGGAAGCCCATCTACGATCATAGTAACTACATGGAGTAGGGAATAATTTGGCTAGATGATAAAATTCAAAGTTCAAAAAAAAAAAAAAAAGTTTGCCTTCTAAATCTATCTGGAGATCCAAAGCCTCATCTAAGGTCAAGATTTTTGCTCACTTAACTTCGAGGAACAAGATTTTGACGAAGGTAAACCTTATGAAGAGGCATCATGCTCAGATTTTCGACTCTTCCTGCACCTTCTGTAATAGGGTTGAGGAATCATCTTTGTATCTTCTACTAGAATGTCCTACGGCTAAGAGGATCTGGATGCATTTCGAGGAGATTAGGGGTGCTAGCTCTCATCCTAGGAATCTACGAGCTCTTTGGCACTCCTGGAGGCGCAGAGAGATTAAGAAAGAACTACGAAGCCCTTAGGATATTCTGGCTATGAGTATTCTTTGGACCCTTTGGCTTGAACGAAATAGGAGGATTTTTCACCAGAAGACAACTACGGAGGAAGAGCTTAGGAGAGCTGTCGTTGCTACCTTTAAGATTTGGATTGTTCCTTGGGTGGAGAAGTTCTCGGTAGAAGATAGAGATTTTTGTAATCGTATTTTTTCTTGATTTAGTTTAATTTAACTGGTTGGGGGCTGCCTAACCATCCCTCCTCTGTGGAGGGGTTCTCAAAAAAAAAACAAAGTTAGTTAACAAAAAATCTAAGATTTACTTTTGGGTAATGTTGTGTTCGTCAGATCCTTGGAGCAGTTCCGGTCTGGGGGTAATGACAGCTAATGTTTATCATTAACATTAAGTCCCTCTAATGGGAGACTGATCAAAAACAAATCCTAGCAGGGACTTTTAGTTGATAAAAGTAAATAGTGAATGACTAAGTCGACCATGTATCTGAACCATCCGATCTATGCTTTACACCCAGCCACAACAAGTGCATCACACCCATACCCTTCTATATTCAATCTGACGATTGAGATGCATCTGTAACATTAGGGAACGGTCGAGATGCATCCGATGTGTACTTTACACCCTACAATGACAGGTGCATCACACCCATATTCAATCCGACGGTCAAGATGCATCTAAAAAAATAGGGAATTTTCGATATGCATTCGACTTGTACTTGACCACCAACCATGACAGGTGCGTCTCACCCATAGCCTTTTTACATTCATCTGACGGTCGAGATGCATTTGAAAGGCAAGAAATATAAATTTGATGAGCTCCAAATGAAGGGCAGTTTTGTCATTAGGAGAGAAAAATTCAACCGTTGTTGAGATAGAAAACACGTTTTGCAGGGACCTTGTGTAAAACCAGAAATTTTCTTGTCCTTCTTGCACGCTGGAACTGTTTCCAAGGACCAATCACTAAGTCCCTCCTTTATATAGCTAAGTCCCCCTTTTTACATAGCTGCATATCAGAATTTAATACTCGTTACAATAATACCCACATTTGGCCATTTATTCACAAAAGAACACAGCTTTTTGAACATACAATGGAGGTGGGGTGTGGGGGCATCCAAGGATGGCATCGGTGTGGTAACACTGAAACCGCACCGCACCACGACGGTGTATCATTATGTAAAATCAAAATTACACCGTGGTTTATCATTATAATGGTCTAAAGGGTACGATTTTATGCGATCTTGGTCAAAACCAAAACAGCACCGCTATACCGAAACCGCTCAGCACCGTGACGGTTTTCTATTTTGGCAAACCAAAACCGCACCAAGCGGTGCGGTTTACCGCGGTTTTTGATTTAAACCACACAGCTGCAATCCGGGTAGTATTGGCCACTTCCTCACGACCACAGTATGTCCAGAAGTATGTCCCATTGTATGTTCAAATAGCATTTTCCATCACAAAATTTGGAGATTTTTTACGATAATTTATCTAAAAAAATATTCTAATTTGTTAAAACGATATAATTGCAGAGAATTTGACAAAGAAGGCAGTCGTCACCTATTCAACAGGCGATCCAATGACGTGCATGATCTAAGTCGTTTGTTTCACCCAGCCTCAACTAGTGAATCGCGCTCAGCCTGAACAGGCAGGCAAAGGGATGCTGTGATTGGATGCCACATCATTCTGTGTAAAAGGTAATACATTTGGATCGTCCGTCGAATAGGCCAACCATTTGGATCGCCTGTTCAACAGGCAACCAATGCCTTCTACGCCAAATTCCTTGCAAACTATGCCCTTTTAACCGATTTGAATAGTGTATGCATTTTTTTTATAAAAAATACTGGTTTTTTTTTACTTTGGGGACCGCCACCCTGCAGAATTGGATTAAATGGTAATTATCGTTCCATACACATAATTACATGCTACGTTTGTTCACAAGCTGACTAGACAAAAAGGGCACGGAATAGATTTAGCCGCCAATCAAGATCAAGATCCAATCGAAGACGGTCGTTCAAGTGCCGACTGGCACGCGCATTTACTAGTGCATATACATTGTTGAATCTAGAGTAGGCGACTCTTGAAATGCACTTAAAAATTGCTTCCGGTGTCCCAACGGCTACTGAATACTATAAAGGGGGGTTAGTTGATAGAATTTCACGACCAGGTCAGCAGAAAACGCCACCTGTACGCGTAGAAGTTAGAACCAACTACCCAAATCCGGAACTATTCCATTTGGTGCGCTACCAATGCGGTGCACATGCGGTGGTTGGATATATAATGGGAAAAATGATATTCAGCCACCCGGTGAATCGGGCCACCCTGACGTGGCCTTGATCACAGCCATCCATTGGATGTCTGGGGTCGTATGTGTCGCATTGTGGAAATCTTAGAGTGGCTGGGTCAATGGCATTGCTCATATATAATATGTTCTACTAGTTTAGAAGGGAAGCAAATCATTCCTTGCTAAATCTCACCTGCAACTCAGAATGATTGTCATGTTCGGTCCCGATCACGATCGGACTCGACTCTGCTCCAATAATGAAATCGGCCAGTAACAGACAGATAAGGTTCCATTTAAGTATTGTGTTGTTTTTGTTTTTTTGCTTGTTTTTAATCGTGAAATATTTTTTTGCAAGAGAAAAGAGGAAAAGGTAGGCTGCCACATGGCACCAGAGGCCTCTGTTTGATAAGTAATTAGTACTAATCTCATGCGATGCACGAACAACTGTGATGCCACTCAATCAGGTCGCACATAGCCCGAGAGAAAAGCTCATCCATTGTATAATAAAGATAACACGAAACCTTGTAGGTTGTAAGTAAGGCGAATAGAGATTTTTATAGATTACCCTATTGCCAAGTAGTTATAATGAAGTCCAAAAACAATTCCTATAGTAAGATAATATTGAGGGTACTTAATTTTGAGGACCATGACCAATTCCAATAATGAAAATCACGGTATATTTGTTGTAGACACAATACTATGCGACTGATGTTGAAAAACGGAACAAATAATTATCATTGATTATATACGGTCAAAAGACAATTTAACAGATCCCTTAATAGAAGGACTAGCTACAGAACTAATTTTAAATATATCGAGGGGGATGGGGCTAAGGCCAAGTTTTATTCGAGAAACTTGTGGGGAATGCTACCAAGCAAATTTCCTCTTCCTATGATGTTGTAGGTCATTCTATATCGCCATGAGGCAGAGTCGTAGACTCTTCATGCCATCTACAGCTGGAATACTAGTGAAGTGCACAGATACATAACACTCCTAATAGAAAGCTTCTATATGAGTGTAGAAGTGTGATCGCTTATATGAGAATTGAGGTTAATTCTCTATAGCGCTCAACAAAATTATGGATAAGCTCATTGCGTAAAGAGCACAACTGCATGTGACTATGATAATTGATTTGAGGGTATGATGAAGACATACTTTATTTACACTAAAGTTCAACAGTTCAAGGCGTTAGTTCATAGCCAACTTGTAAATCCAGAAGATCTACACCAAGCAAATATTCAAGTCAAAAGATACCTTCTGTCTATACATCCCTTTCATAAGTACTCCATATAACTTCTTTTGGATTGAGTTTTAATATTTCATTATGATGGGGGATTGTTATAAGAACTTATCTTTTTATTTGGAAAATGAAACATGTGTTTTGAGTTTAGTCCTATATTGCCGGGGGGGGGGGACTAGATCGAGTTGCATATTTAATAGAACTACCCTCTTAAGGCCTTGTAGATTCTCAAGAACCAATGCCTAACCCACACACACGCGCATGCGCGCACCGAGCAGGGCTGGGCTGATCGAGCCGAGCACGGACTCAGGGCGAGGTCGCGGCTCGCGAGCCACATGGACGTAAATGGGCTTCAAGCTTTGGGATACTTTTTTGGTCATATTTATTTCTATCTTCAGTTTTTATTACCCAAACAAAGAAGTAACGTATGAGGTTTGAATGTGATCGTTACCGAACGTTGCAGGAGAGTTGTAGCGTGTAACGTATGCCATTAACCCATGCGAGTCAATATTTCAGTTACCGAACGTTATAGAAGAGCTATAACGTATGTATATATTAACCCGATGCTTTACTCTCTTGTAACTGTTGGTGGAGGATGTCTATATATGAGGGTCCAAGGATAACACAAAATACACAACAGTCTTCTCTCTTCTTCTTTTATATCTTTCTGGTTTCGTCTGGAGTACGCTGAGAGTCCCGTGAGTTCCCTTCGGTGCTGAGGAGTCCGAGTCGTACCCTAGGGAGTTATCGCCGAAGGCCTTCAAGCACCAAAGAGCGGCGAATTTGCTATCAGAGCACTGTGCAAGAACAAGCCTCGACAAAACCGATAAGTTCTATCTTTCTCCTTTCCGGACCTGATTTCAGTCTGTAGATTTTAACAATTGTCTTCCCATCAACCTTTAGCTAAAATTGTTGTTCTATTCATTGCATGCTACTAGAATAGAACGCAACAGTTTGTACTTAATTGGTTGGGGTTCTCTAAGCTAGGGTTAGGATTTCTTCATGCCTCCTGCTTTGGACGGTGCATCTAGTTTGGGGAAGAAGGGTGTCTTCATGTTTTGGAGGTTTGGGAAGATGGGTTTCTTGTTTTGGAGGGTGCGTCTGGTCTGGGGAAGATGGGTTTCTCCATGTTTCCTGCTTTGGATGTAGGGCTGGCAATTATGGACCCAAAATGGCAGACCCGACACGAAGTTAGCGGGTCTGGGTCAGGGTTAAACGGGTTTGGGTTGTAAACGGGTCGACACGATAGACCCGTTTAATAAACGGGTCGGGTCCGGGTTTAGGGTCTGGACACGGTAGACGCTAGAAGACCCGTTTAAAATTTAACGGGTCGGATCAGGTCGAGTCTACCTACAATCCGATACTGTAATATGTAGTACCAGTGGTTCTATTGGGTCAAGTCGGGTCGAGTCGTACTGGGTCGGATCGGGTCAACTGAATAGACCCGTGTGGTAAACGGGTCTAACAGGTCTTATCATATCTACCCTGTTAATAAACGGGCTAGGTACGGGTTAAGGATCTAGACACAATAAGTTAAACAGGTCGGGTTTAGGATCTAGACACGATAAGTTAAATGGGTCGGGTCCGGGTCTAGGGGTTTTGGACACGACCCGAAACCAGACACGAACCCGCCACGACCCGACCCGACCCGTTGTCACCCCTATTTGGAGGTGCATCCGGTTTGCTTGCACAGGAAGAATAATCCGATAGTAGTAAATCTGTCAGCTTGCGTGAAATACTTCATTTTGAACATCAATTGTAATGAAGAAATGTTAGCATTTTTTTTTTTGGTAATCAAAATGTTAGCTATTTAGGTTTAGAATTTGTTTTGAACATCAGTTGTACTAATTGGAGAAGGCGACGGCAATCGTCAATAAGTGAGTCCACCGTAGAAGATGACTCGAGGGAGGAGAACTCTCTCTCTCTCTCTCTCTCTCTCTCTCTGGACAGTTGTGGACGTAATGTCCGTGCTGTCAATCAGAGTTCGGTGCGATGGCCAATACACTGAGGCCACGTTTGGCTGGCCAAAAAATAAAAGGGGGAAAAGGGGTTTCGTTCCCTTTCCTAAGTGAAACTTATGTTTGGTTACCAATTTTAATCAGGAAAAGGGATTCCATTTTCCTCCCTTAGTTAAAAACATGTTTGGCTGACAAAAGGCTCGGCAAAGGTTTTCAACATGTAGTTATACTAGATTACAAAATTACCCCCATTATATCTACACCCTCCACTCTTTTCTCTCTACTCTATTCTTACCCATACATCGCCTATAGCCCAAATTAAACCCAAGATCTCACATCACACCCCATAAGTAATAGCATATACTCCAGTGGCACAAACCAAATCCAAGATCAAAGGTCATTACCAACATAAGTAATAGTGAGGACTGCATACACTGCAATGCCTCAAACCAAACAAAAAATAAGTGGTCACAACCAGCATAAGTAATTAGGCTGCATACACTACAGTGCCTCAAATCAAACATAAAATCATAGATCGCAACCAACCAACATAAGTAATTAGGTTGCATACAATGCTATGCCTCAAACTAAATTTTAACACAAGTTCAACCCGCATTGCATTCAAAACATATTATTACAACTCTTATTTTTAACACAAGTACAACAAATAAGAGCATTGCAATTAAAAAAAGATAACAACAGGTTGCCGATTAAAAGAAACTTGATCCCTAGGGTTTCCAACAGTTGAGAATGGACGGTAGGATAAGAATGGGTGAACGAAATGTTGATATATAATCGAAGAGGCAGAAAGGAGGTTTTGACAAAATAAAACAATTCCCCCGGCTATAGTTTCGAAAAGCCAAAGGTGGGGGGGGGAGGGGTTAATTCCTGCTCGGAGGGGCTATCGGTGTCCGTGTGCATGTCCCCTTGAATGTTGCAATAGCAGTGTGCTGCGGCCGCCGTGGAGACTACTTTTTTCAATTTGATGTTCTTGAAGGAAGCATTAGTCTCTTGATGAACATGTAAGTTCGTGAAAATGTTTGACAGTTTCCCTTCGGATATCTGCAGGCTGTGAGACAACACTGACCCCAGGGGGTCAATAAGAGAAGAAAAAGCATTGGAGCTACAGTTAGATTTGAACCTGGAGTGGAAGTATTTAGTATTTCTGTCTCCAAGCTTAAGCCCGCAAGCTCTGGACTTCTGCCTCATATCTTCCTCCTCGGCTTGAGCTTCTTGCAGAACACAAACTAGCTTCTGGCTCTTCATTGGCTGGCCAGCTATTGAGAGGATCCTGCTGAATTTGACTTTGAATTTTCTCTACTTCCTTCCTAGCTTTAATAGCCCTAGTTGTAGGATCTGGCATCTGCAACTCCTTCACAGAGAGCAGTGCTCCACTCTTTCCTAATTGCGGACTATCAATCTGATCCTCACCTCGATGGGTGTCGCCGGTACCAGCGAAGACGGCACTTGAAAGGGAAACGGCGGCTGCGTGGCGAGTGAGGAGGGCTGCGGTGCCGTTGCAGACAATAACGTGATTTCCTCGATCGATGGTCATTACTTGTGTGGAGCTGTGGCTAGTGTCTGTCGCCTTGCAGCGTGCAAACGTCACGGAAAAGCTATGAACTAATTCAATCGATGAATGAAGATGGACTGAAGCCACCGAAACAATGGTGCAGGATGCATTTGCTGCAAGGCCGAGGGAGTTGGTTGTGTTCAATTTTGAAAACGGGCTCTAGTCCGAGGCTCTAGTCTTTCTCGCGCAGTGGAAGGTGCATTAGAGGCGATGGCCGTGGACCGTTTACTATGCGCGTGTGCAAATCCTCTTGCGACTGCGGTGGCGTACGCAGTGTGAGAGAGACCGAGGGTTAATCCGAAAGAGCCGGCAGGACATGGTCCGGTCGTAGACCAGGTGGCGGCCGATACCTGGTCGCTGGTGATGCACGAATTTTTGTTGCCGTGAGAGCATCCATCCTCTTCGCCCCCCCTGTTTATGTTTATAAGTTTTGTACTAATTGAGTAACTTGAGTTGATATGTTAGAAGCCTCTAATAAATGATTTATGTGGGTATTTAATGAATCTTGATGTTTTGGTATTTCCCTTTTGGAAGTAGTCTGTTTTGTATAGTAAAAATGTCTGTCTGGTTTCTGATTCCCCTCCCTCATTCCCTGAGCATAAGAAAAATTACACATCGAAGCATCTTTATCGAGAGAATACCATTGATCTTTGAGATCTCACAAAGAGATAAAGCAGAAGCGAAGAGATCGAATTTGTACCTCTGGCCATAACGCGCCGAGTGATTACGATCAGCGATGAACTTGACGAAGATGAGTCCATCCCCTAGTGAAAGCGGAGTTACGATGGAGGAAGATGAAACTAATGAGCAATGAGATCCGATGATCTCAGGTAGAAGCCCTCAATTCCGGTTCTTCTTGGGGCCCAAACACGTGGAAAACTCCGTAGTTGATCAAGAACGAGACGTGGGAAAAGAGCCACCAATAAAGAGGGCTCTCACTCCCTTTCTCTCTCTCACTCTAAAGCAATCCAATGGGAGGGGAGGGGGGCAAACATTTTTACTATTCAAAGCATGCTACTTTCAAAGAAAAATGATGACCAAAACATTAAAACTCATCAAATACACATATAAATCATCCATGAGAGACTTCCAACATATCAACTCAAGTTTCTTAACTAATACATACCTTATGGACATAAATAGATCAGAGAAGGGTGACGAGGGGGAGGGGCGAAAATGATGGACGTCATATCGGCATCGGAAATTTCTGCATCACTAGCGACCAGGCATCGGCCGCCACCTGGTCCATGGCGGGTCCATGGTCGTCGGTTCTTCCGGCCAGTGTTCTAAAAAGCGACCAAAGCGGCACCTAGGCGCTAGGCGGCCCTCCACCGCCCAACCTAGCTCCTAGGCGCTAGATAAAAGCGGCCAAAGTCCCAGGCGGAGCTAGGCGGGCTGAGGTGGTCTCAGCGGGACAAGCTAACTCAAACGGGCTGGTTAACAATATTAACAATTTCTAATCCTTTCTACAGATTCATACAAAAAATCTACGCGGGTTCGTTAACAATATTATATATAATATATAATATCCAAATAATAATTAAAATAATTTTTAAAAAAAAGCCAAAACCCTTAGGCGCCGCAGGCTGCTTAGGCGCTAGGTAGCCCCCCACCGCCCGACTAGCGCCTACTGCTTTTAGAACCTTGCTTCCGGCTCCTTCGGATAAACTCCCACTCTCTCCTACACTACACATGCCACCGCAGTCGCAAGAGGATCCACGCACGCACTAGCAAACCGTCCACAACCATCGCCACCTCTAACACACTTTCTGCTTCGCGGAGAAAAACTAGAACCTGTTTACAAGCATTGAACACAATCAGCTCCCTCACCCCTGCGACAAATGTTTTCTGCACTATGGTTTCAGTGGCCTACAGGACTTCGTCGAGTACAGGCTGAATCAGTCTATCTTCAATCACCGACATCATGACTAAAGTCGCTAATGTCGCATCCCCTGTGGCTGTGGGATAGTTCTTACAGCTCCTCCATATCGTTGCCATGGTATTTGCATGTTGTAAGACGGCAAGCACCAGCCACAGCTCCACCCCAACAACGATCACTAAATAAGAAAATCACGCTATTATCTGCAATGATCACGCAAGCCTCCACACCTGCCATGCAGTCTCTGCTTTCCTTTTGAGTGTCGTCTTGACTGGCAACAACGGCACCCATCGAGTAGATGATCGAATTAATAGTCCGCAATTAGGAAATGTCATAGCTGTGGTCGCCAACTGCTTCGGCCACCAGTGGCAGAGGGGGTTCTTCCGTTGGGGGAGGAAAAACACCAATGGTGATCTACCATAATGGATAAATCGAGCGAATGCGATGAATGGATAGTTAGATTTTCTCACATGGAGATGGCTGAAAGCATATTATGTGAGGTTTCAACGTCAATTGGCCTATAATGACCCATATATACAGGCGCATTATAGCCTCATATATACTATCAAGTAATAAAAAAAATGATCCTCAATATTTCGCTCTAGATTTGGCACCAGAGGTATGTATTAACTTTATTATACAAAGAGAATATGATCCAATGACACAAACCAAAAAATTATCGATCACTATCCCTATTATAAATCAAACACGATAAAGTATTATCTCTATTATATGAAGATAAAAGGGTCCGACAACACAAACAAAAACATTACCGACCACTACCTCTATTATAAATCAAACATGGTGAAGAAACTTTTAGGCTATTTACTCAAGAGCCAATGTCAGCATTCTATCCTTTAAGTCTTCAATATTTGAAATGTGAACCCCCGGGCAAGGCTCGAGAGTAGCTGACAAAACCCACTCCATATGAGAGAGAGAGAGAGGCAAGCAGTTGCCTCAGTTGCCATGTGTAGGCCCCCGACATATGCTATAGTATTATTGGCTCTCATTCTGTAAGCCGCTTCTCCTAATAATAATAAGGGCAAATTACAAAAACCTCCCCTAAACTATGAAATTCCCTAGCACAGGTTACACAACCTCATCGAGTTAGTTTTGATGCTCACAAATTTCGAAAACAAAAACAAATGTACAACATACGCTGTAACAAACTATACACCTCATTTCATGTTGTTCCCTTAACTCTTTTTTTTTAACAATTTGATCCCTGAACTATGTTATGTCTGCATTTAGCCTCCTCTGTCAACTTTTATACCGAAAATACCCTTGTCCTATTAAGCACAAGTTAAATATTCTAAAACAATTTTGAGTCTTACATGAAATTAATAAGGGTATTTTCGGGATAAAAAGTTGAGGGAGGGGGCTAAATGAAGATAGAGCATAGTTCAGGGATCAAATTGTTTTAAAAAAAGTTGAGGGACCAAAATGAAATACGGTGTATAGTTCAAGGGTGGTTTTTGTAATTTGGCCTAATAATAAATTTGGGTTTTCTGCATATTGACCCTTACAAACTAGTCTAATTGTGTATTAACCCCTAAAAACCTTTTATTTGCATATAAACCCTCGAACTCTCCAAAACATATAAAATTGTGCCTATCTCAGTTACTATCAATCAACAGAAAGTGGCTTGAACATGGTGCGCTTCAAGCTTGAGGTCTAAATAACCATTTTACCAATGGTCAAATGATGACTTACCACCTGCATCGACTAATTTCAGCTGTTTTCCGTGCGAGTACCCTAGCCCTAACACCACTCTGGCCACCCTTGACGCTCGCACATCCCTCAACGCTTGTCCAACAGTCCTCTACGTTTATGCCAAACAGTCAACCGGAAAAAATTTCAAGTACATTCACCTTTTTAAGACGATAGCTAACATGAGGGGTGAGTATGCGCAATGATATATGTTTTGTGTTTTGGACGGTCAATATGCAAATATAAGATTACCAGGCGTTAATATGCAATTAGACTAGTTTGTTGGGATCGATTAGCAAAGAACCCTAGAAATATAAGATCTTCCGTCACTGCATCTCTCGACCTTCCTTCTCAATTCTTCTCAATGGATCCCCAACTCCTTGGTTTGGATCGTCGAGGGGCCTGCGGCAAGGCAACCCTCTTGCTCCTTACCTCTACATCATTGTCTCCGAGGTGTTGAACCGTCAGATGCTCCATCTCCATGCGGCGGGTGAGGTAACTGGTATCCGACCGAGCGTCGGCACCCGGGTAGTTATAAGTAGTTGACAAAAGGGGTATTGTGCTAACATTTCAAACTTCAGGGAGTGGTTTGGAACAAAATAAACTATAGGGGGGTTAAGTGTTTTTGAGCTAACTTCAGGGTGTGTGGGGCAAAAGTGTAATTTACCCTAAATTTTGTCGAAGATCAAAAACATATACACGGAAGGAATAGGAGAATGCAGTGCTTACATCAATCTGCCCTTTTTTGGCGGCGTTGGTCCAGTCCTTGGGGGCGACGCCGGTCCTCCACCCGAACTCGAGCGTCGCCGTTGTGTACGGCGGGAAGCAGGCGAGGTAGTCGCCAGCCTCCATTGTGGTGAAGGCGAAGTTGCCGGAATCCACGTGGTCCGCAAAGTGGATACTGTTGCCTTGCGGCGAGGCGAAGTGGATCCATAAGAAGAAAGGGAATCCTCGGGATCTGCTAGGGTTAGGGTTACGAGATGAGAGGAATTTACTGATCTTGTGGGAATCCGGGAGGGGATGCTCATCGGAGGGGTCCGAACCGGAGGGCTCCGGCGATTGCCGCCGAGAGGCACGCCACCACAACCAGAGCCACCAACACACGGAGACCTTCGGGTCCTCCGTCCATCTCTTCGATTTCCCCAACTGAGGGGAGAGAGGAACCCGAACCAAAACCAAACTCAGACTTGTGATGTCATGTTGGGCTCGATAGTTGGGTCACCCGAGTGCAATCGGGTCGGCCGATTTGAGTCCCTGTTCGAGTCCGGGTCCAGTGAATTCTCTCCAAGTTCGGATCTAAATGCCAGTTAACACCAAACTTGGGCTTGGGTTGGGCTGAGCTTGGACATAGTTTGAGGCCCGAACTTGAGTTCGGCCTGAGCTTGGACCATGCTAAGCTTGGCCCGAACCCAAATTAATGATGGTACTTTAGACATTTCATATTGTATATATATATATATATATATATATATATATATATATATATCTCTCTCGAGAGAGAGAGAGAGAGGAATGTTACAGTGAGCTGCCGGTTTAGAAAGTGAGTTGCAGGTATTTTGCCCCGCCTAGAAATTTTGTAATTTGATAAAATTAGGTGAGGGTGTTGTCTAGGGTAAGATGGTCATCCTCACCAAGTTTCATCAAATTCCAAAACGTCTAGGGGGGTCAAATGGTCAAAGCAAAATCTGTCGTCCACAGTCACCGTTAAAATCTGCAGATTTTGCTTTGACCATTTGACCCACCCTAGAAGTTTTGGAATTTGATGAAAATTGGTGAAGATGGTCATCTTACCCTAGACAACGCACTCACCAAATTTTATCAAATTCCAAAACTTCTAGAGAGGACAAAATACCCGAAGCTCACAGCTCAACGTAACAGCCCCATATATATATATATATATATATATATATATATATATATATATATATATATATATATGGGTCAGGATCGGATGACCCAGCAAAATTTTGACCCAGCAATAACCCAGCACCTTTTGATGCACCTAGAGGTTATAGAATGGGCTGATTTTTTGTAGGGATGTTGTCTATGGTATGTTGATCATCCTCACAAAAAATCAGCCCATTCTAAAACCTCTAGGTACATCAAAGGGTGCTCTTCAAATCAACGGTTAAAATTGACAGTGTAAAACCGTTGATTTGAAGTGCGCATTTGATGCACCTAGAGGTTTTAGAATGGGCTGATTTTTTGTGAGGATGATCAACATACCATAGAGAGCATGCCTACCAATTTTCATCAAATTCTAAAACCTCTAGGTTCATCAAAAGGTGCTGGGTTATTGCTGGGTCAGCCGATCCCGACCCTATAGGGTCGGGATCGGCTGACCCATCAAAATTTTGACCCATATATATATATATATATATATATATATATATATATATATATATATATATATATATATATATATATATATATATATATATATATATATATATATATATATATATATATAGGGTCGGGATCGGCTGACCCATCAAAATTTTGACCCCTTAATAACTCAGCACCCTTTGAGGCACCTAGAGGTTTTAGAATGGGCTGATTTTTTGTAGACATGTTGTCTATGATATGTTGATCATCCTCACAAAAAACAGCCCATTCTAAAACCTCTAGGTGCATCAAAGGGTGCTTTTCAAATCAACGGTTAAAATTGACAGTCAAAAACTGTTGATTTGAAGTGCGCATTTGATGCACCTAGAGGTTTTAGAATGTGCTGATTTTTTGTGAGGATGATCAACATACCATAGACAACATCCCTACAAAAAATCAGCCCATTCTATAACCTCTAAGTGCCTCAAAGGGTGCTGGGTTATTAATGGGCCAAAATTTGCTGGGTCATCCGATCCTGACCCATATATATATATATATATATATATATATATATATATATATATATATATATATATATATATATATATATATATATATATATATATATATATATATATATATATATATATATATATATATATATATATATGGGGACGGGGAGCCTGGACCTCAGGTGCAGCGTGAACGCTGCACCCGTGCGTGCATGGATGCCAAGTGTCCAGCCGAACAGCCCGCCGATTTAATTCCCAACCGAACAGCCCGCGGGATTAGTGTGAGCCGTCTGATCGCCAGATCCAACAGCAGGGATTCATTCGCGCGGGGCTGATTCTCGTTGTTACTGTGGCGGGCACAGCAACAGCGAGATTTACGGCTGGGATGAATCCCAGCCGTTGGATCCTGCGATCGGGCGGCTCAAACAAATACCGACGGCTGTTGTGTTGTGTGGGTGAATCTCATCCGTCTGATCGATCGAATCGAACGGGCCAAAAAAATTTCGCGGTTACTGTAGCCTGTTCGATTCGATCGATCAGACGGATGGGATTCACCCGGATGGCCGATTCAATCCCAAATGAATCCCATCTGTCTGATCAATCGAATCGAACAGGCCATAGTAAATCTCACTGTTACTGTGCCCGCCACAGTAACAGTGAGAATCAGCCCCGCGCGGATGAATCCCTGTAGTTGGATCTGGCGATCGGACGGCTCACACTAATCCCGCAGGCTGTTCGGTTGGGAATTAAATCGGCGGGTTGTTCGGCTGGACACTTGGCATCCATGCACGCACGGGTGTAGCGTTCACGCTGCACCTGAGGTCACGCGATCGAGTAGTGATACATTGAGGCCGATTAACGTGCAGCCACCCCCTTCCGGGGCATTTTCGGAATTTTTTTTTTTTTGGATTGATCACCTACCCTTGGATAGCACACAAAAAAAATTTCAGCTCAATCCAAGATCAGTAGGCCGTCCAAATGTGATCGACTTTTATCGGTCGTTCATTTTTGTCGTCATTTTGATCAATACATTTGGACGGCCTACAGGTCTTGGATCGAGCTAAAATTTTTTGTGTGTGCTATCCAAGGGTGGGCAATAAATCCCAAAAAAAAAAAAATCATGAGTAAGTCCTCAGGAGATCAAGCTCAATTGAGCTTGATCCGACAATTAAAGTCTCTGCTATTGCTGCTAGCACTCCACCGAAACAGAGGAGATCTTATGTAGGAAGAAGGGTCACTCATTTAATCGGCACGTACACGAATGCACCTCCCCCCTCTCGCGTTCCTACGTATGATCATCAATATTGAAGTTAGCGTTTAAGAACTCATCTGTTTCAAGCTTGGCCCTACTTACCACCACATTTGGCTGCTCCTTGATCACTTCAAACAACTCCCTATAGAAACTTATTAATTAATTCCATGTTTACCATTCAAAAAATCTCACAAAAAATGTTAAAAGTTAAGCCAGCATTGTTATTGTTATTAAGCCATAAATTTCAAGCCTCCACCGCAGAAGGACACCGTAACATCGCATGCTCTTCATCCTCTTCTTCCCTAGCACACTGGCTGCATAGCGAGTCTATGCCCATCCCCTACCTAATTAATAAATGCTTAGAAGGGATTCACTTTCATATCAATATCCACCCCAATGTTTTCGCTCGGGGTGGTACCCTCACAGCCCATAAGGATTTGCACACTTTCTTAGTTTGTTTAGAAATATCATCATTGCAGGCCTAAAGGATCTCAGTAGTACCTTCATCGATCCTTGTAAGAAGGTTATAGGCCTCAGCGATATTGTACTTAACGTCCGAGTTTGGCCCCTAAAAATACGGACAACTGGTCAAGTTCCCGAGGATCGGAACTTGGCCATTCAATAGATCACCCACGGTCATCACCAAATGGCCAATTTTCATATTAATCATGGTAGGTATTGATCAACTACTTATATCTAGGACCTGGAATGAGAGCAGAGTTCAGGAATATATTGAAGACCATGGTTTAGTGATACATGGTTTTTAAGATCAATAGCTCAGTATGATTTTAAGTTACTCAGTTTAATTTTGGTTCGGATAACTTCATTCAGTTTTGTTCTCTCTTTAAAAAAGGGAAAATTGGTGATACATCCCTGACAGAGGATCCAAAATCACATTAAAGATGCTAAAACTTTCCCTATTACGTTAAGTCCATGTAACTATCTTTCAAATGAAATTTAATTGTAAAGACCAAACTACCCCTGAGATTCTATTCTGCCAAAGAGATCCAATCCCACTTGAAGTCAGTTATTTCGGAGTACTAGAGTGATTTTGGTCTACTAGAGTATTATTTAACTGCTATAGTGATTTAGACTGATACAGTGATTTCGAGTGATTCAAACTAATACAGTGATTTCGAACTGCTATAGTGATTTGGGTTAGGGTTAGGGTTAGGGTTCACTGTTAGGGTAAAGAATTAGAGTAGGGTTAGGGTTCACTATTTAGGGTATAGAATTAGGTTTAGGGTTAGGTTCACTCTTTAGGGTATAGATTAAGGTTAGGGTTAGGGTTCACTATTTAGGATTTAGAATTAGGGTTAGGGTCAAGGTTCACTATTTAGGGTATAGAATTATGTTAGGTTTAGGGTTCAAAGTTTAGGATGATTAGGATTAGGTCTAGGGTTTCACACCACGACAAAAAAGTTTTGTTACTCCGAAACTTTTTTGTTGTGTGAAACCGATTGCCCGCGGTTGGTTGGTTGGATAGGAAATGGAAGGACAACTTTGTCATTTTAAGGTGTCATAAAAATCAATAATGATGGTTGGAGGAGTGCTATAAAACGTGTCTTTCGAGGAGGGACCGGCTCCAAAACTAAAACATTGACGGTCCTTATTGCAAAATGAAACTTTCTTCAGGGACCTATCACTAAATCCCCCCCACCAAAAAAATCGGTTTGCTGATTTGGGTCTTTAATTTATACATATATTTAACAATAGAAGAGAATAGATGAGGAAAAACTTTCCAACCAAAAATTGCTTCTCTTCTTGATATGGTGTACGATCATTTATATTGCATGTATTAACCTTGGAATAATAGAAGTGGTGGCCTCACACATTGGACCTTCAGCAAACATGAGTAATATAGTTTTTGTGCTGATAAGGGAAAGCCACACATATGTAGATGACAACCAAAAGAAATAGACATTATCAGTTTTTTTTTTTTTTTTTTGAGAAAAGATCGCATCCCTATATTGGGGGGGAGTGTTAAGCAGACCCCAACCTGTGCATTACTAAATAAGCCAGCATAAACTATAGTTTAAGGATACAGAGAATGTATCCCCATCAGGAAAATACACCACAAACAAAAGCGGAAAATGCCCACCGACACCCTCCCTTGAAGGTAGTTACCCCAAAAATTATATCATATACAAGCAATAGTCCAGCTATCCGCTAGTCTCCTTGCCTCCACGAAGATGTGCTCGAGTCCACGCCTTTGTTGTTGGAAGACCCTAGTACTTCGTTTAAGCCATATTGTCCACAGCAGGCCAGCCCCACTGATATCCCAGGTCTGTGATTGTAGTGTGGGGACATGAGACTGTCTCCACACAAACCATAAGAAATCAACCAAGGAAGGAAGGGGTGCAGTAAGATTAAAACAAGAAAGCAATCGTCTCCATAGCACATGGATGGCCGAACATTGGATGAACAGGTGTTTCAAGGTCTCATCATCACAAAAAGGACACGACATGTGTGGGGTAATACCTCTTTTGATAAGATTATCAACTGTAAGAGAATGACGAAGAAGAAGAGTCCATAAGAAGAATTTGATTTTGAGAGAGCAAGGGACACTCCAGATGAGGAGGAAGGGACACAACGGTTGGATAGCAGCTGTGTGTGAATACAAGCTATGCACCGTAAACATCTTTGATGGAGACCAAGCCCATGAAAGAGTGTCCGGGTAATATGAAAGCCGAAATGGCTCAAGCGCGGACAACATCAGTTATTAGTCAACCACGCTTGGTAATGTTGATTTGATTTCACACTTTGCCCCCTTATAATGAGGTGGAGGAGGTGGAGGAGTAGGGTTAGAAGACGGTGGTTGGCTGTTTTTTTTTGTTAAAATACAGTATTTGGCTTCATTTGATTTAGTCAACAAAAACATTTTCTTAAAAAGTAAGCCATAAGACTAGCAAAAGAAAATGTGAAGCCCCCAAACAAAGGGAAATCAAATCAAATATAATGAAGTACATTAGAAGCAACACCCTCTTCATATCCAATGGCAATATTAGAAATGGTGGCCCCACACATTGGACCTTCAGCAAACATGAGTAATATAGTTTTTGTGATGATAAGGGAAAGCCACACATATCTAGATGACAACCAAAAGAAATGGATATTATCAGGTTTTTTTTTTTTTTTGAGAAAAGATCGCATCCCTATATTGGGGGGGGAGTGTTAAGCAAACCCCAACCTGTGCATTACTAAATAAGCCAGCATAAACTATAGTTTAAGGATACAGAGAATGTATCCCCATCAGGAAAATACACCACAAACAAAAGTGAAAAATGCCCACTGACACCCTCCCTTGAAGGTAGTTACCCCAAAAATTATATCATATACAAGCAATAGTCCAGCTATCCGCTAGTCTCCTTGCCTCCACGAAGATGTGCTCGAGTCCACGCCTTTGTTGTTGGAAGACCCTAGCACTCCGTTTAAGCCATATTGTCCACAGCAGGCCAGCCACACTGATATCCCAGGTCTGTGATTGTAGTGTGGGGACATGAGACTGTCTCCACACAGACCATAAGAAATCAACCGAGGAAGGAAGGGGTGGAGTAAGATTAAAACAAGAAAGCAATCGTCTCTATAGCACATGGATGGCCGAACACTGGATGAACAGGTGTTCCAAGGTCTCATCATCGCAAAAAGGACACGACATGTGTGCGGTAATACCTCTCTTGATAAGGTTGTCAACTGTAAGAGTATGACGAAGAAGAAGAGTCCATAAGAAGAATTTGATTTTGAGATAGCAAGGGACACTCCAGATGAGGAGGAAGGGACACAACGGTTGGATAACAGCTATGTGTGAATACAAGCTATGCACCGTAAACATCTTTGATGGAGACCAAGCCCATGAGAGAGTGTCTGAGTAATATGAAAGCCTAAATGGCTCAAGCGCGGACAACATCAGTTATTAGTCAACAACGCTTGGTAATGTTGATTTGATTTCACACTTTGCCCCCTTATAAGGAGGTGGAGGAGGTAGAGGAGTAGGGTTAGAAGACGGTGGTTGGCTCTTTTTTTTTTATTAAAATACAGTATTTGGCTTCATTTGATTTTGTCAACAAAAACATTTTCTTAAAAAGTAAGCCATAAGACTAGCAAAAGAAAATGTGAAGCCCCCAAACAAAGGGAGATCGATCAAATCAAATATAATGAAGTGCATTAGAAGCAATACCCTCTTCATATCCAATGGCAATGCGAGGAACATTTCTACCGTCTTGAAAGATGTCGAGAGATCTATACTACTATTATAAAGCTGAGGCCTTTGGTGGCACATGGCAGCGTCCCCATTCCATTCCATTCTCTACCATCTCTCTCTCTCCCTTTTTAAATTTTTTTATAATTAAACATATTCCTCTCTCTCTCTCTCTCTCTCTTTCTCTCTCTCTCTCTCTCTCTCTCTCTCTCTCTCTCTCTCTCTCTCTCTCTCTCTCTCGCTTGACACAATTGGGATGCGGTGTCGGATGTGCGATTTGTTCAAGCAGCATCGATCATAATCGTTCAACACTTCACTCATCAATAGCTTCACATCAACCATGTTTGATATTGCTCAGATAGCTTTAGCGAAAATATTCATTGTTGCAACCATATCTGACATATCATCACCCCCATAATGTTTCTTCTTGGTTTAATTAGTGCCAGAGGCACTCCCAATAGCAATCGTTTTATGCAAGATTTCAACTAGTCTGTGAGAGGAGGAGAAACCCTAAGGCGTATTGGTTGCTTGTACTTTGTTGATATTCAGATTCTAGTGGATTTTGATCGTCGTCGCCTGTGATTTTTTTATGATTTAGATTTTTCACTTAAATCGGTATTCCTGCTTGTGGTATGTGTGCCTCTCTCTCTCTCTCTCTCTCTCTCTCTCTCTCTCTCTCTCTCTCTCTCTCCACAATAGAGATGCGGTGTCGGATGTGCGATTTGTTCAATCAGCATCGATCGTAATCGTTCAACACTTCACTCATCAATAGCTACACATCAACCATGTTTGATATTGCTCAGATAGCTTTAGCGAAAATATTCATTGTTGCAACCATTTCTGACATATCATCATCTCCATAACGTTTCTTCATGGTTTGATTGGTTCCAGAGGCACTCCCGATAGCAATCGTTTTATGTGAGATTTCAACTAGTCTGTGAGAGGAGGAGAAACCCTAAGGCGTATTGGTTGCTTGTACTTTGTTGATATCCATATTCTAGTGGCTTTTGATCGACGTTGCCCGTGATTTTTTTGTGATTTAGATTTTCCACATAAATGGGTATCCCTGTTTGTGGTATGTGTGTGCCTCTCTCTCTCTCTCTCTCTCTCTCTCTCTCTCTCTCTCTCTCTCTCTCTCTCTCTCTCTCTCTCTCTCTCTCTCTCTCTCTCGCTTTCTCTCTCTCTCTACTTTATTTTACTCATGTAATTTTGTAGTTGTTCTATGTTTACGAAGTTGAGTTGTGGCTCAATTATTATTGTCAAGTGGCCCTTCCTAATGGTCAGAGGTACCACAACCTGAATATAAAGGGCATTAGTAATTTTCTTAAAGCCATACAACCCTAGGTATTGTGGGGGAAAATCTTCGTGCCGACCCGAAGACCTCGCCTCACCAGTCAATTGGAGTTGAAATGGAAGATCGTTGTTTGATCTGTTGTTGAGGTTGTCGTTCTCAATACTTAAACAGAGAAATGCATTCAGAGAGTAGACACAAGAGGTGATCTCGGAGTTCAGCCGAAACCTACGTCTCCGTGCTATAGGGAGCAACCCGAATTCACTAACACTTATGTTGAAATGATCTCGACAGGTCGAGTATCACTAGGAACACTCTGATCTCTTCGAAGGAGAGAAGAAGATCAAAGAGAGACGATAGATGGGGAGCTGAGAGATTCCAGAGCTCTGGATTCTGAAAATCAGATCTCGGAAGTGGAAAATGGATTTTGGATCATTTTATACTCGAAGGCTCTGCTATTTATAGGATTCTCTGGTGGTAAATGGCGGTTTCTGCTGCAGCATCTGGGGATCCTCCAGGTAAAGCTGGCGGGCCCCGCTACCGTCTTCTGGGGGATTCCACAGGCTCTTGGTCCCACCAGGCAGGGCCGGTGGGTCCCGTGATAGTCCTCGTGGGCCCACCAGGCAGGGCCGGTGTGTCCCGTGGTGGTCCTCGTGGGCCCACCAGGCAGGGCCGGTGGGTCCCGTGGTGGTCCTCGTGGGCCCACCAGGCAGGGCCGGTGGGTCCCGCGGTGGTCCTCGTGGGCCCACCAGGCAGGGCCGGTGGGTCCCGCGGTGGTCCTAGTGGGCGCACCAGGCAGGGCCGGTGGGTCCCGCGGTGGTCGTTGTGGGCCCACCAGGCAGGGCCGGTGGGTCCAGTGGTAGTTGGTAAACTTCTGCCAAAATTTGCACCCACAGGTATATAAAGGGTGTTTTCGGGGGCTGGGTGCATTATGAGAGATTGGTGAGTTTCTAATTTGGGTTTCTACGTGATTCGTTGAGGAAGTGATTGCTTGTATCTTTTGTTGCTACTCGCCCGTGGCTGTTTCTAATTTGGGTCTCCACGTAATTCGTTGTCTAGTTTGTGAGGAGTGTTATATTTTCTCTTTACTTTATGCTCTTCATGAATTTGTTATTATTCTGTATTTGGATCAAATTTTTCCTATTTGTGTTTGTATTCCTGCTTCCGTAGCGTAACATATGATTACGATTGTTTTCTCTTGTGTTTCCTCATAGCAACGCATCCCACACTGCAACACCGCCAGCGGTAGCAAGGAATGCTAGTAAACCCTAGGCTTCATGGTGGAGCTTCTGTTCATCCTCCACTTTGCTAGGAAGCAGAAGAGGCTAGGGTGCGGAGAAGTGGAGGATGAGCTTAGGGTGTAATCCTCCACTTCAAAAAGAAGAGGCTAGGATCTTGGCCATCGTCGTCATCAAACAAGAAGTATATCTTTATTTTGATAACCGTGATCGTTCACTTGACCGTCTTTAATCTCCGGCGCATCTATGCTCACGATCACCTCACTTTGCTGAATCTTCGGAAACTTGTAAGAATGCCGGTTTAGATCGATCGTCTACGAGTAATTCGGATTTAAGAGCTTGGATTGCTACACATCAGGCTAGCTAGCCATTTGTTTGGGCTTAGGGGTTTTTTTTTTTTTTTTTGGGTAGACTGGATGACGGTCGACCATTGCAACATAAGCCTTAGGTCCTCTCTAACAAAAGCAGTGCGAAAGAACATTAGGGAACGAAGAGGTCCAATAGCCCTCGACACCATAAGGACGACCCTCCCTCGCCCAACCAGTGTGCCGCACTATTAGCCATTCGGTATGTCCACCACACTGACACCCCTTTTAGCTGCTGCCACCACTGCATATTAGGGGTGTCAATGGATCGGGTCGTGTCTGGTTCGTGTCGTGTCTGGTTTCGGGTCGTGTCCAAAACCCCTAGACCCGGACCTGACCCAACCCGTTTAACTAATCGTGTCTAGATCCTAAACCCGTACCCGACCCGCTAATAAAAGGGTAGACCCGATAATACCCGGTAAGACCCGTTTACCACACGGGTCTATTCAGTTGACCCGATCCGACCCAATCCGACTCGACCCGACCTGACCCGATAGACCCGCTAGTACTATATATTACAGTGTGGGATTGCGGTTAGACCTGACCCGACCCGACACGACCCGTTGAATTTAAACGAGACTTCCCGGGTCTACCGTGTCCATACCCTAAACCCGGACCCGACCCGTTTATTAAACAGGTCTATCGTGTCGACCCGTTTACGACCCGAACCCGTTTATCCCTGACCCAGACCCACTAACTTCGTGTCGGGTCCAAAATTGTCAGCCCTACTGCATATATACATTCGCAGAGGAGAGGACAGATATCACTAGTAATCCCCCCGCTTTGGGGAGTGCTTAATCAATGAGGATTACCCTTTCCATTAAAAGAACATCAACAAGAAAAGGGCCTATATATCTTCCTGAATGCCATGAGAGCTCCAGAGGACTGGAAGCTCTCTGGATGGTGGAAGGAAGCAGTGGGAAGGGATGAGAAGATGAGCCATTTGATGGCCATAGACTTAGATAGACCCTATGGCAATCACAACAAAAGTTAGGGCAAGAACATCAGTCGCACTCTCCTTTGTCGCTTGACCTTATCCTCCTCACCTCAGCACCTGCTCCTCAATGTAGAGGTGCTTCTGTGACTCCAAAGCTAGCTGAATTAATTGATGGGCCACTCATCATGAACAATCTCTGGCTAAGCCACACCAGCTCTTTTTTTTTTTTTGCAAAGTTGCCACGTTGGAAAATTAGGGTTTAGGCAGGATAGGTAATGTGGACAAATAATCTAGGGGTGGCAAACTGGCAATCCTTGACCCGACCCGCCAACCCGACCCAAAGTTAGCGGGTTTGGGTTTGGCCGAAATGGGTTCGGGTCATAAACGGGTCGACCCGATTGACCCGTTTATTTAATGGGTCGGGTTCGGGTTTGAATTTATAACCCGATTGACCCGTTTACCAAATAGGACGTGTCAACCCTACCTGACCCAAGCCAACCCGACCCAACCTAAACCAACCTGACCCAACCAGGCCCAATCCGACCCGCTTGACCCAACCCGACAGGTTTACATGGGTTCTGTTGACCCAACCCGACCCAACCTGTTAAGTAAACTAGTTAAACGGTCGGGTCAGGTCAACCCATTTATTAGACAGGTCGGTTTTAGATTTAAGTTTTTGACCCGTTTATTAAACGGGTCGGGTTCGGATTGGATGTTTTGCCCTTATACCTATGTCTCAACCAGAACTGAACCCAACCCATTGCCACCCCTAAAATCACCTAGTGGAAGGGGTGTATATGCTGACGTGGTGGAACGCTAACTCACTGCCAATCGATGTATGAGGGACCCACCCATCGCTCGCAATGACCCTCGGATGCGGCCGCCTCCAAAATTGAATGGCATGAAAGCTGAACTTTAAGATATCGAAGGGATAGTGCGATGATACGATCCGGCGACGATTCCGATTGCCCCGCTTTTTCTCTCTCGCGAAGTTTTCGATCACGTCGGAAAATGAGGGTTTAGGCAAGATAACTAATGTCTCTATGTGGACAAATTATCCAGTGTAACGGGTGTACATGCTGACGTGGTGTAACACTAACTCGCGGCCAACCGATATATGTATGGGGGACTCACCCATGACTGGCAACGACCCTTGGATGTGGCCACCTCCAAAACTGAATGGCACGAAAGTTAAACTTTAAGACCTGCATCGAATGATAATGTGATTCACAGGTGAGTCCTGCATGCATCGGATGGCTGTGAGTGAGCGCTCCACCTGTTCCACTGGATAATTTCTACTCTATGTGGTTTTTTTTTTTATTTTAAGAGACCACCATTGGTGGTCAGAACATCATTTGTTCGTGCACCAACGGAAGATAGGCCAATAATCGAAACTCACCATACGAGAAAGAAAATGTCCTGATTGTTAATGATCCACATGTGTTCCTTGACATAGTAATAAAATCTGACAATATTTTTAAAAATTCATGAATAATATGTCAACATAAGCTCAAATGATTTACATGATAAATTATCTGTCACTTTGGTCATGTAAATTTAGGAATTGTTTTCGAGTTACTCATAAAATTCAACAATCTTAAATGTAAATTACCATAGTTTAATAATAAAAGAGCAAAGACTCGGCTCGTCAGGAAAGAGAGAGCTTGGCTCGTTAGGAAAGCGAGAGTGGTACAAGAGTGAGATTTGAGTGGTTGTGAGAGACTAAGAGTGCGAGTAAACACGGTCCTTGAAAATGATAGTGCATTTATTTTGAAAGGGACCAAGTGGTCAGTACAATTTGTTAGTATGCCAGTATAAGAAAGACCAAGGATCAAAACTCGTCACAAGAGCGAGAGAAATATCCTGAGTTTTAATAGCCCCTGATACTAGGATGCTCACCATTAAGTCGAGATGAAGGCCCAATTGTTAGTGTGCCGGCAAATGATAGGCCAAGTATCAAACCTCGCCACAAGAACGAGAGAAATGTCCCGAGTTTTAATAACCCCACATACTGGAATGCTCACCACTAAGGTGAGAGGAAGACCCGCCACTACAGAGCAGGAGGAAATATGATGTAGCATTTATTAGAACGTACCCCTGACCAAAGCCACAAATTGTATTGATTACGATAGGTATTAAAACAATATTTGCGAAGTAATACTTCTAAAATCTAAGGCATTGATATAAGTTGAGATGGTCATGCCCAACTCGGGTTAGTCCCACATCAGTAATGGGAGCGAGTGATGGGCTATTTATATACTAGCCTTGGAGCTTCCCTTGCAAACCGGTTTTGTGAGAAGGTAGGTATCCAAGGGTCTGGGTTTTCACATGGTATCGGAGCCAAACCCGCTCCGGAAGCTCCTCCCGATTGTGTCCTTGCCACGTGTGTCCCTCGTGATGGGCCATTTATATACTAGTCTTTGACCTTCCCTTACAAGCTTGTTTTGTGAGGAGATCGACAGGTATCCAAGGGTCTACGTTCTTCACAATATTTGTCAAGTAGATGAATAAATTCAATATTTATTGATAAAAATTAGAAAAAATAACAATTAGGCTTCGGTTTTGCATTTGGATCAGGTTAGTGGTTACGTATTTCCTACCCGTAAGAGCATGTACAGCGGCCTCCTCAAAATGGGCCTCCTCAAAAGCTGTATTGAGGAGAAAATGTTGGAAATAAATCCATGGTAGAGGCCCGCAGCGGAAGCAAAGTGAAGGTCCGAGGACCGTGAGCGGTGTGCGTTACATATCAAAATTTTCATCGAAACGATCTACATATGCGTGTATGAATCTAGCATGGCAACTACGCGAACCCCTAACGACGATCTAACTCGAAAGAACAATCTAGCATGTATGCATGTTCTAATTATGTTAGATCTACTTGTTAGAGATCATACCTGCGTGCGGAATCTTTCACCGCGACAAATTTCTTCTTTGTCGATGGAGACGGGCTATGGATCTGCTCGACATAGCTTCGGTGCGACGGCCATAACTTTCTGCTCCGAACTCCAATTGGGCTGAAATTTGGACTGTAGGTAGCCAACTTCGAGACGCAACGTTTCCAACAAGTTTCACGTCGTTTGGTCTTCTGTAGCTCCCGGAATTGCAGAAACAACGTTGAATTTCTGTGCAGATTCTGGACAGCAAAAGGTTGCGGGAGACGCCTTCTAGTTCACCCGATCTCACACGATGCACGGCACCTCGTCGATGGATCTCTGAGTGCCTCCATACGACGAGCCTTCTCCTTCTACGAAACATCACGTGAGGAAGACGAGTCGCCATCCAATGGCGCAAGCGAGAGAGAGAGAGACGAGAGAGGAGATGCGAAGAGAGGAGAGGGGGCGGCTAGGGTTTCCCCATGCCATGGCCGGCCCTAGGGCTTGCATGGCTCTATAAATTTCGTGCACCCTCTCTCTCCTTATCATATATATAGCCGGCCTATCCATATGGATAAGGACAGTATGGATAAGGATGATTGATTCAAGCCTTATCCCTATATATCTCTTCTTTATCTCTATCCTTTCCTTGTTTTCGAAAACGGTCAAAACCAGCCCGTTTTCTGCGCCTCATAACCGGCCCCTTCATCGGAGGCAACAACCTCCCGAAACTAATGGGGCCGGCCTTGACCAGTCTCTCAACACTTAGGGCCGGCCCCCTTAGTGCATAGTGGCGCATGGTATGACCAAAACGCCCTTATATCACTAGTTGGCCGTTCCTCGTGTACGAGACTTTACAAGGCACACATAAGTGAAGTGCACCAGTGATTTCACTATTCTCTGAGGTTCCCATAGGGTGCCCCTAGTGAAGTCAACTAGTCAACTCGCAACATGTCCCGGTGCATCGCACCTATGTGGCAAAGTCCACTTATGACAAGGAATTGCTACATGTGTCTCTGCACTAACCTAGGGTTTCCCCTTAGTGCACACACGTAGCTACGCATCTACCGTGCACTAGTGCGAAGCACTCACGGAGCGTATGCTTGGACTTCTCGCTTCCTCTAACTACGTTCTGTGTTTCGAGGAGATGGTATAAGAACCATACATAATGTCGATAAGGTGGAACCTTCAGGGACCAGGGTTCATGGCTTCCAACTCAGACTCGATCGACACACTACCCGAGTGTACCATCGATCCTCTGAGTTCGAGTTAACCTGCGTAGCCACCCAGAGTGCGACGCAGGCTGCACTCCAATCCCCCCGGACTTACTATGTTCTCCCACATACCCCTGCTCTCCGCTTAGTATGGTAAACTCGCTGTCCCTCCACTGGTGCCATGATGCAACTCGAGCGGTGGAGAATACCGTCAGACTCGAGTGCTCATATGACTCGGTTCCTTCCAGGTTGACCACATACATCGTACCTCCGATTACTCTGACGAGCAACCGGATCCGTCATCAGTCCAACTGATGACCACCTGGCCAGGGTTTAATACGACGTAGGTCAGACCAAGGAACGCACCTCCCGTTAGGGGTGTGGATAGCCTGCAGGAGTGACATGCTGATGCAACGCCAGCCGGGTAACCCAGTACACCGTGGTTTTGGATCACTGCATCCGGATCCTCACACATTGGTGCGCCAAAGCACCACACAACTGGTTAGTCCACCAGACATGGCTCCTCAGGGTTTAGGACCGTTTTACTCTAAGCAGAAACACGGTTTAGTGCACCGGTGTCTGCTCACCGATCTGTGCACCGTGTTGGTTCCGTTCGGCCACAGACACTGTGCCTGGTAATGACCGTGGTGGAGACACCCACGCTCTGTCATCCCAACAGCTTATCCTGATAGGGCGACCAACCCTAATCAGAGCTGCGAACGTATTTAGGTTACATGGGACCAATCCATTGAGTCTCCCACTCAAGTGGATTACCATGTAGCCATGGCTCTCTGTTCTGTAATCAGAACACGTACTAAGGTACGTACCAATATGCATTCCTATACTATCAACCATACAAAGCTAAACACTAGGTTTTTACGAGCTATAGACCTCACCAATTTTAACAGAAAATGTATGTCATGTCATCTTTGAGGAGGGAAAAAAGATGGCAGTCTCCAGCGGTCTCCTCAAAATTGTCTTTTGCAGTTTTAACCACATCATCTTTGAGGAGGGAAAATAGATGCCATGTCATCCCTGAAGAGGAAATGTATGCCACGACAATGATAGCTGGCTTATTTGGACCACACGATCGTCACCGTACGGCTACGATTTGCAAGGGCAAAGCCACTCTCGTATGCACAGTTTAACATTGAGGAGAATTTCTCCTCACCAACATTGAGAAAGAGGTTGAGACGTTGGGTGGGGGCCACCGGGTGACCCCACCATTGAGGAGTCCGCTAGAATGGTGTTTTGCGCTGTTAACCGCCTAAGATAACTCCGTCCAAAGTGGACCCAAATCTGATAGGGCCGAGGGGCCTTGCGCTGTTCAAGGCCCATTTACAACCCTAATAAGAGCTTGACGAAAAACAGAACAGTAATTTTTTTAAAATTTTTTGGGTGATAATTATCCATATTATCCAGTGGGACCCAGATGAATCTTGTCAGATATCCCATGGTGGGCCCAGTGAAGCACAAGCCCCTCTATGATATACTTTAGTACGTGAAGCACTTGCCCTTTGTGGCTTAGCCACTCATAAAAAGGGCCTTTGCCCCTCTGCCCTTCAAAGGGGATCCGAGTAGAGCCTCCGATCTTGTAAGCCAAAGGCAAAGGAGAGGAGGCCATGGAAGGAGGAAGTCAACCCTCTCATGATGTAGCTACTGAGAAAACAGGGGGGCCTAACAAAAGTGCAACCCCATTAACTTGAATATCCACAGAATATTCACTTGCACCAACTAGCCACATCATCATGAAATGACTGTGAAAGAGTTGGGTCGAGTTGCGGCCGGATGCGGAAAATCAACCCCGATTGGCACGTAACCGGTCCGAGCAAGTCGAACCGCATCCTAAGTCCTAACCCAATTTGGTGAAGCTATTTAGATGGTCATTGCAACATTAATGATGTGATGCGTGGTTTAGATTTTTCCTTCGGGCTCTTCTTAATAAATCCGTTGAGGTCCATGTCAAACCTCCCTCACCTCGAGTGCTCTCAAAAAATAATAATAATAACAATAATGATGTGCTACAAGTCGAGAGCTGTGGGGAGTGATGAGGCATGGACAATGGAGGTCCATACATTGCACCCCAATTGAGCTTAGATCTTTACAATTCATTGGACACCTTCATCGGTTTGAAATGCGGCCAAAAAAGAAAAAAGAATGCCATGTATACATGTCGTGTATAAAGAAATCGGTGGGCTTATCGGTGCAGTTGTAGGGATGACAATTGTTGGGGGAAAATCTCGGAAGACGCCTCCAACGACCTGCAAAACCAAGGGAGTTAGAACGGCTGGCTCCTCTCAGAACGCAGACCCTCCAATGATCAAGTCAGCTGGGCTCTAAAGAGGGATGTTTAATGATCGGTAGGTAGTTTTAGGTTTTGGAATTTGAATCTGTACTTTGGAGCCTTGGATTGTACCTTTATAGCCTTTTTTCGATCACTGCAAGCCGACACGTGCTAGCCCACCTGCCCCTTTGTGCACCCTCTGCTCGCACATGGGTTTTTAAATGTGCTATGTCACCTTGCTGGCCAGCTGGTTGTTCAAGGTCGGGGGGGGGGGGGGAGGGGGGGGGATGCACCGATCTTGTCGAATCCAGGTGGCACCCCGGGAGGCTCTAGACTGAGTTAGTTTTGTTTGCAGCCAAGTAGGTTCACGCAGATTGAACTTGGCATACAATCATCCATGTAGTTTCTCCAGAATGAGGACACCTATCAATCCAACGTTGTCTTACGGTATGGGACACCTATAGGCAAAAGGCAACCTCTTCCATGGGCAAGTTATCTATCTCACGTGTGAGGTGGATATCCGAGCTGTTGGTGTTGAATCTTCTGATGTGTTCTTTGAGCTTCGAACATAAAGCGATACCTCGCGTTCGAGCTGATTGTGAGCGACCTCACATGAGAGCTTATCGCGGGCGATCTTGGTATCCGAGCTGTTGGTGATCAGGTGCTTAATCTTTTGAAGTGTTCTTTGAGCTTCCAACAGAAAGCGATACCTCACGTGTGAGTTGATCATGAGTGAACTTGCATGCGAGCTGATCACGGGCGACTTTGGTATCCGAGCTGTTGGTGATCAGGTGCTGAATCTTCTGAACTGTTCTTTGAGCTTCTAACAGAAAGCGATACCTCGCGTGCGAGCTGATCGCAAGCGACCTTGCGTGTGAGCTGATCGCGGGCGACCTTGGTATCCGAACGGTTGGTGATCAGGAGCTGGATCTTCTGAAGTGTTCTTTGAGCTTCCAATAGAAAGCGATAACTCGCATGCAAGCTGATCGCGAATAACCTTGGTATCCGAGTTATTGTTCATCAGGTGGTGAATCTTCTAAGTGTTCTTCGAGCTTCCAACAGAAAGCGATACCTCGTGTGCGAGGTGATCACGAGCGATCACGCGTGTGAGCTGATCGTGGGCGACCTTGGTCTCCGAGCTGTTGGTGATCAAGTGTTGAATCTTCTGAAGTGTTCTTTGAGCTTCCAACAGAAAGCAATACCTTACGTGCAAGCTGATCGCGAGCGATTTCATGTGCTTTGATGGCAGGCTGACACTAATTTTTGGGCACCATCAACAATTAAACTAGTTTAGTGGATAATTAACAAGACCTAACCTGACCCTATTGGAATGGTTTTGGGTTGGAATTGAATGACTATGGGGTTTCTTGAGAAAAGATGATTGGGTGGATGGGGTCTGGTTTAGCCTATCTTGGTCCAAACCCGACCCGATTACGTACGCATTCATATATTGATTAACATTAGTTTGCACTTCCATAACCCAAAAGTTGCATTCCATGAATATATTGTATACGAAAAGTGATGAATATGTTTATTTTTTAGTTAAATTGAATTTAAGTCCTACTATGGTGTTTCTCGTTTAATTCAAACTCAATCAATGGGTTTGGATTTTGGCTAATACAAATGCGTCAACATGTTTAAAATAATCCTGTTGAACCCGAGATGGACTTGGGACAAGGTATTCCTTAACAAGACTAATTCAGGATAAACCGACCCGTTCGATCCAAACCTGACATGTTGTCATCCCTACTTAGTCATGCATATAATATAGCTGATAGCATTGATGATGTCAACGTGGCACGACTGCATTATGTACATATCCGGCATGTATGATGTGGGTGCAAAATTTGGTTGATGCATTCACAGGCCCATAGTGTACAACGCACAGAGGCCCACAAGGATAGCTCAGGGCTCAGTAGTCCATGCGGGCCCCAAAAAGACACTTCAAGGTCTAGAAGCCTATGCAAGGGCCCATGAGTATAACTCGAGGCTCAGTAGGCCATGCGAATCCCACAAAGACAGCTCGGGGCTCAGTAGACCATATGGAGCCCAAAAAGACAGCTCGAGACCTAGGAGCCTACACGAGGGTCCACGAGGATAGCTCAAGCCCCGACAGCCTATGTTGGCCAACAAGGACAGCTCAAGCCCCGACAGCCTATGTTGGGCCAACGAGGACAGCTCAAGCCCCGACAGCCTATGTTGGGTCAATGAGGACAGCTCAGGATCAAGCAGCTCACCCCAAACTCTATAAATAGCAGACTCAACATCAACAAAAGGATCAAATCTTATCTCTAAGATCCCTGTTCAAATTCCAAAGCTCCAGAGCCATGATTTAGAACATACTAGTAAAAAACTCGGGCAATGGCCAAATGGACTTGATGCATGCCACTGGGCACAAATGATATCACAACCGTCCAAAGAAGTGTGCACTCTGAAGTGGAACATATAGGCTTTTCAATGACAACTTAGGTGGGATAGAGTGGATTTGAGACCTCATCTCGATCTTCCTCTACCACACCCCCCCCCCCCCCCCCCCCTATCTTCTTTTCTCAGTCTACTTGTACAAGCATTGCTTAATTTGTTGAGTAGATTTATTTTTTAGAGATAGCGGATTTTAAGCTATTGCCGAACTTCGATACCAAATCTTGATTCCGTCCTCTACTGTATGTAAATCTTTCCTTTCTATATACATTGACTTTTGTTGGCCTATAAAATTAAATGCTCGATTTAATCTAGCGAAGTTTTTCTTTTCGATGTCTCAGTAGCCAGCAAAGAACATCGATCCACCCTTCTTAATCTACTTTGCTTATCTTTTCTCTCTTATGTTTCTCTTAAATTTTAGAAAATGTTTTAATAAATTATCGATGAAGGACAGCCCCAATACAAGTATTTCAGAGAATGATTTTGTTGACCGGCTGGTGTAACCAGTAGCATGATCGACCAATGCTAACGCAGCATGTGTTCGATTTTGATAAAATTTGAAGATGTCGCCAATTAATATCGATTGGTTGTGCTACCGGTTACACAAGCCGGTCAACAAAATTTCTCCCTGTACTTCAAGTCTTAACATGTAATTATGTGTGTTAGGGTGTGTGGGTGGGTGTGTGTGTGTGTGTGTGTGTGTGTGTGTGTGTGTGTGTGTGTGTGTGTGTGTGTGTGTGTGTGTGTGTGTGAGAGAGAGAGAGAGAGAGAGAGTAGCACTGAGATTATTCTTTGACGCAATCACAACAGGGGCGAAGCTGAATCAGTTCCGTGTGAAAAGGCTTGGGGTTTTGGCGATCTTCGAGGAACAGAGACGAGTATAAACTTTGGATTCCGGCAAAAACCCCCAATTTCAACTGGTTTGCAACAACGTTAGAGGCACAGGTACTTCCAGCTAGGATTCCATATCCTGAAATTAACATCGAAAGAACATGGAGTTACAGCTAGGGTGCCAGCGTTGGATGTCAGCGATGGGCGATGGCTTCAGGTGTTGGATGTTGCAGAGTTAAGTGTGAGTGCAGAAAAAGATTCGGGTCGTCTTTATTGCGGATCACACGAGATTACAAATTTTTGATCAGGAGATTGTGGGAGAGATCCTCTGGAGGGTCCTTTTGATCCGCGTCTCCACGTGGTATTCGTGCGAGAGCTCTGAAGGGGTTGCCCAAGACAGAGGTCTTTACAGGGTGAGGGTTTTTGAGAGGCTAAGGAGTTTCCGCCGTTGATTTTGTCCCGTCCGTGCTTCGCGCTTTCTCGGCTAAGGAGGCCTTGGGCTTCGTTCCTCGGTCTTCGTGTCTTCCTCGATCCTTGCTCGACCTCGGCGTCCTTGATCGTCGGTTCGCGACGTCGATCGTGTTTTTGGCGTCAGCTTTGGCTTTAGCTTTCGGCTTTGGCGTGGCTCTGGCGTTTGTTTTGCTTTGGCGCTTGCGCTTGAACGTAGGCGGGTAGAGACTTGCGATGCTTTAGTTCTTCCGGACTTCGCGTCGTATCGGCTAGAACGTGCGGTGCTTTGCTCGTGACCGTCGTAGTTGCTTGGCTTTGGCATGTGTGTTGCTTTAGCGCGGGCTTTACCGGTGCGTTTGCTTTGGCTTCTTGCGTCGGCTTTGACTTTAGCTTTGACTTGATCTTCTTCTCGAACGACTGGCGCTACTTCTTCGAGGCTTCTTTATTCTTCCGACTTCCTCGACGGTTGTGGCGTCGGTCTTGACTTTTCGACGGGGGTAGCACCGATCCTTGTGCGACGGTTGTAGCGTCGACTTTTGTTGATGAAGACGGCGGGTGTAGCACCGATCTTCGTGCGACGGTTGTAACGTCGACTTTTGTTGATGAAGACGGCGGGTGTAGCACCGGCTTCAGCACGACGGTTGTAGCGTCGGCTTTTGTTGACGAAGACGGCAGGGGTAGCGCCAGCTTCAGGCCTTCTTCTCCCGGCTTTCTTCTTCGCGCAAGGAGTTGATGCCTTTGTTGAAGACGACGGGTGTTGTCGGCTTCGATCTTCTTCTCTGGCCTTTGCTTATGGCGACTTCGGAGCTGATGAAGATCGTTGGAGCAGTCAGGGTGATGACGACTCCGGGTCTTCTTATCCAAGCTTTCTTCTTCGTGCGAGGAGTCGAAGCTTTGATCTTCGAGTGCAAGGTCTTCACGTTGATGAGGACTTGAAGGGCCAAGGATTCCCGTAGGACGTGCTTGCCATGCCTCGTGAAGCCTTCGATCTTCGAGCGTTGGAGCTTCTCTTGCGGAGCTCTTTCGTCTTCAGCTTTCGGGCCCTTTGTGCCTTCCCCCACCCCTTCTATTTATTGGCAAAGGGGGGCGGTTGGGGGAGATATGGCTGAAATCTTTTTGTTTGAGCCGATATTTCCTCCCATAACCATCAAGATATTGTTCCTTTATCCGAGGAAACAAACTTGATCCCTTCCTTTTTAGTTGGGGTGGTTACGGGCTAGATGTGACTCGATCTTTGAAGATTGAGTTGTTATTTTTTTGCACTTTTGGATCGGATGGCGACACAACGTCATCTTGTCCGTTGGATCGAGGGATCGTCGCGGATCTACGGCTGTGTAGACGTCCACGCCACCTCCCCCCGCATCGAGGCGGTTTTGATTTTTTTTTTCTTTTTTTTTTCTTTTTTTTTTCTTTTTTTTTTCTTTTCTTTTTCTTTTTTTTTCTTTTTTTTTTATGGCCGGCCCCACCTCCCCATGGGGAGGGGGGCACGGTTTTCAAGAAAGGGGGGCCAATGGGCCCCCCTTTTTGTGCTCGAATTGCGGGTCCGGTGGACCTGTCTGCTTTGAGTTGGGCCGCGGCGCGCGAATTAGGTTTGCACGCGGGCCGAGTTCGCATGCGGGCCGTTCATGTGCGGGCCCAATTTCGCATGAGGGCCGTTGTGTATGGGCCGTTGTGTGTGGGTCGAGTTGTATGCGGGCCGTTGTGTGCGGGCCAAGTTGCGCAATGGGCCGTTGTGTGTGGGCTGAGTTGCATGCGGGCCGTTGTGTGCGGGCCAAGTTTATGTGTGCGAGTCGGGTTCGACCCGAAGGCCGTTGGGTGCGGGCCTATTTTACGTGTGCAAATCGGGTTCGACCCGTGGGCTAATTTCAATGCCCATAAATTCCCCCTCAAGTTTGAGTGCGCCCGCGGGAAACGCGTAGCGCTTGGACTTGAGTCGCGTATTCGTGTGGGATTAGGTCTTTATAAGGCCCTCCCGTTTTCGTTTCTCTTCATTATTGACGATTCCCGGTGGCTTGGAGTCGAGAGCTCTCTCTAGGGTTTCTCGCTCCACAATGATGACGCGGAGGATGAAGATGGTGACGCCATGGAGTTCGCGGAGGAGAGGAGACCGCCGAACCACAGAAGGCGGAGCGTCGCAGGCGAGGTGGTTCTCCTCCTCCTCCTCCTTCTTCTTCTTCTTCTTCTGGTTCTTCTTCTTCTGGTTCGCATGGCGCGGCAACGAAGAGCCGGGCTGCGGTGGCCGGGCTGCGGTGGCTGGCGCGGCAGGAGGGCGCGGGCCGGAGGCCGGTGGCGCAGGAGGGTGCGGGCCGGAGGGCGCAGGCCGGAGGGCGCAGGCCGGAGGGCGCGGGCCGGAGTGCGGGCTGGAGGCGGGGTGCGGCTGGCGCGCGGGCTGGAGGCAGGGTGCGGCCGGCGCGCGGGCTGGAGGCGGGGGCGGCCAGTACGCGGGCTGGAGGCGGGGGCGTGGCCGGGGCTGCGGCAGGCGCAGCGCGTGGGGCGCGGCCGGAGGCGGGGCACGACGGGGCTGCGGGCCGGAGGGAGCGGCGAGCGCGGCGGCCGGTGCGCGCGCACGGGGAGCGGCGGGCGCGGCGGGCTGGTGGCCGGCGTGGCGGCCGTCGCGGACCCGGCATGCAGCCCCTGTGGGGCTGCGGGTTTTTTATAGGAGAAGGGGGGGCTGCGGTTTTTGCTGTGGCCCCCTCCTTTCTTTCTTTTGGCACATGGGGCTGCGGCTTTTTAGCCGTGGCCCCCTCTTGTTTTCTCTTTTGGCATATGGGGCCAGTAGCTCCTTTTTTTTTTTGGTGACGTTTTTTCCTGTATTCGTCTTGTACTTTTCTTGCTATCTGACTTGGGCTTTGTCTTCTTTATTTTTCAGGTCTCGTCGTTACGAGAGTTTTCCGAGTTTCAGTTGGATCGTCGATGCGGTCTCCCACGGGAGTACGCATCTTCGTTTTCCTTTTGCGCAAGTCTTCAACCACCGCGTTTCGAGACAGGAGGCCAGACTGTCAGTACTTCAGCTTTCGACGCACGAGCGAGTTTGTGAGGATGGCATGGCCGACGGCTCTTGTCGCGTGTTGAAACTTGGCGAGCACATCCTCACTGACGAAGGATCTTCCCAGCAAGTTGTACGGCCAAGCTTGGGGTTGCCGTTCCACCACACGGGCGAGGAGTTGGTTCCGGTCCCTGTTGTTGCTTTGAAGATATGCTCCCGCCGTACGCGATGGGGTATGGAGATTCAACCGCGTGGAGATGTCACATATCTGGGAGGTTTTTGGGACTGGATGAGAGAGTTGTCCGGCGCGTTGGAGGCAGAGCCAGGGATGGAGCGTTTGGCGAGGTTTGTGGAGCCGGCTTGTTGGGAGTACAGCCGACCGGACGGTATGTACCGGGCTCTGTGTGAGCAGTGGTGCCCTGAGACCAACACCTTTTTGACCGGAGCTGGTGAAATCGGGATCACCCTTCGTGACGTGCATGTCATCTCTGGATGTCCAGAAGTTCGGAGCTACTATCAGGAGAAGGTTCCTTCTTTGGAGGTCTTGACAGACCCAGATGAGTCTCCTAGCTTCTGCCTTTTGCTTTTTAAGGCATATGCTATTATAGCGGCGCGCGAGCGGTCAGACCGAGTACTTCACTCGGATTGGGTGGACTTCTGGTTTCGAGGAGAGTATCGTCACGACCCCCCTTCGAGTCACCCGATGTGGAGGTATGCATCATCAAAGAAACCGGCACCTGGCACTTTCCGGCGACCGATTGAATCTCTGAGAAAAGAATGGTGCTCCACGGCGGGAGCGCAACGTCCCTGGGAGGTTTTGGGTCTAGAGGAATGCAGCGATGCTTGGCGTGTTGCTTACTGGTCAGCGGGGTTGATGTTTTTTCTTTGCCGCTTTGCTTTGCCCTGGAATGGGGATGTGATACGCCCTAGGACCTTCCTTGCAGCTGCTCGAATGGTGAATGGAGAGTTTCTTAACCTGGCGCCGGCAATCCTCTGCTCGTTGTACCAAGGGCTTAGTGGAACATACTGGAGTCTATCGAGTGCGGATAATGCAAGAGGGGAAGTAGGCAGGGCCAGTTCCTTTTGCCCCCTGCATTATCTCTATGGTTGGATTGGGCTCCACTTTCCGAAGGGGATCTTTGCAGCGCGTGGACCTTCGACACTACGTCAGAATGCGAAAAAAACAACGGCCCATGACCGTCGTTTTTAAGTTAATACAACGGCTTTGAACCGTTGCAATGGCCGTCGTTTTCTAGGGCGTCGTATATATAAACAACGGCCACTAGCCGTCGTTAATATATGTCGTTATTAAATAACGGTTACAGACCGTCGTTAAATTAAGGCGGGCTTTTGCAGTTGCTAAATATATACAACGGTTGTGGGCCGTCGTATTGTCTGACACAGCTTTAAAAAAAAATGCAGAAACAAGATTACTCATTGTTTGTGTACACATGTACAGATCCACAAGCATTACTCTCTATTTACATACTCATACATATCCACGTTGTTCAAATATCCACAACATCTTATTCAACCCAACATAAAAATATCCAGAACATCCACATTGTTTAACCAAACATAGAAATAACATTGCATATTAATAGTTTGAACATCAACACTGTTGGATTATTACAAAATATCTTGCATAATATCCAAACGGTAAGTCTATAAAGATAAGTAAACTACAAAGTAAGCCGGCCACGCGATGATCTCTCCGGGTGCGCGGTCGCCAAAAGTAGCACCTTCCCCATCTAGCAACGGTTGACTAGCATCTGTAATATCCTCAAGTAGTACTTGTACTGTTGCATTATCAGCTGTCGACCCCGGAGCCACACCGATGACCTTTCCTACAGCAACGGTCGTCTTTTGAAAATTTTTCAGCACACATGGGCCGGTCCGTATGGATGGTGGTTCCCCAAATGAACTTTGTTGATGTGACCCCTACATAACAATGATAGAAATTCATTATATATGCCATCATGTAACGGACATGAGTACAAGGCTTAAATATGTATTAAAGTACTTAGAAGATAAAGCTGATTTTCATATGGCTACAAAGAATATATATGTGGCTAATTGAGTTCCCAGCAGACCAAAGCAGAGGAAAATGTTATTCAATCAGGTTGTGCTATATGTGGCTAACTAAGTTATCTGTCTGAGGCTCGTGTGTTTGTGTGACCATGCTATGGATCATATGAGAAATGAAAGTGCCCTTTCTCTAAGGAAAATATTATTCAATCAGGCAAAATTCTCTACAGACCTTTGACATACCCGATCATTGTTGACCATTGAACCCAGTCCTTCCTGGTGTATCGCATTCAGACCTGATCGGACAGCGACAAAAGCTGTGATCTAGTCTGGAAGCAGTCTGTTGGCCTTTTTTTTCTGGTTGAATAGCAATATTGCTCTCTCTCAAAAAGAACTTATGTCAAACTTTGCCAATATATTTTCTGAAGGACATAGTAGTTGATGAGCAAGACCTTTAACATTTTCTGGTACTAACATTTTCTATTTGACTCTCTACTAATGAACTACAAGAAGGCTAAGAAGCATAAAACACACTGCTTTAACAAATCACTCAATTGTGTGGTAAATATATGCAGGAGTTGATATTCTTGAACTAAGAAAGATAGTTCAAAATATGAAAATCTCCTATAATTTTAATATATGCCCCCAGAACAAGGCCATCAAGACATGCTTAAGCGTAAACTCTTGAAGCCGAAAGAAGAGGCACAAAGCCCAACAAACCAGGTTGTACAAAAGGACCTAAAAGAAGAATGTAAAAGAAAATGATACAGTAAAATCCATAGCTGGAGAATGTAATCATTCAACAAGAAACCATATTTCTCAAAGATTACAATCTATAGGTCCTTTACATTACATACTTGACGACTAGATCTTGTATAAAGCCATCCCAAACATAAGTATATCGTCTGTGCATTGGCTCACTTGAATGTATTAATGTTTGAGCTACATGAGCATTGAATTTCGCTACTACCAAACTATAAACTATGTGGTGTATGCAGGAGTTGAGATTCCCAAGTTAGTATAAAGAAATCCCGGGAAATATAAACTCCCCTGCAACTTTAATATGCGCCTCCAGAACAAAGCTTTCAAGACATGCTATTCTCTTGAAGCCGAAAGGAGGGAGGCAAATACAGCTACAAGAGGGAGACCATTAAAGAAAATATTAATTGGAATCAATAAACCGAGAATGGAGCCATTCACGGCGACCATAGTTCTAGGATACTACAAACTATGTAGATCCTTTGTGTTACATACCTTATGGCTGAAACATTAGAGCATCTCCAAGTGGCTCACTGCGAATACGCTTCTGTGGTGAGCGGAGGATCATAATTCAAGACTAACAGATTCTCAACTGTTACACTATTATGGAGTGGACAATTATCGCCATCCCCTGTAGCCCCTCAACATGGTATGCCACTCAACATGCAGTAGTAATTTAAAGCAAGCTATCTTAGACTAACTAAAGGCCAAAGATCACCACCCTAAACTTGTCATTATTGACTAAGGAAGAAGTCCATCACAATTTACCTGTGAACTGTTGGCGGTATTGGACGGGTGATCTTGTTGATTCATATAAAGATCAACCTTTTTCTCAAGCCTCCTATACTCACTGATGTTGGACTTTAGTCGCTCCCTGTATCCACCCGAAGCAATAATCGTGGTTTTAGATACTCCACTACCGATTGCTCGCACACGTCCTCGACTGTCACGGCCAATGACCTTCCATGTATACAAAATATGATTTACATACAAATAGTTACTTTGCAGTTATATATTTACATAAATTGAGTACAAACCTGTGCAACCGGATCATGATCTAAATCTTTCTCTCCTTGAGAGGGGTCTTCGGTAATAATTCTTTTGAGTGTGGTCTTCCAAAAAAAAAAAAAGTTATTACTTAAGTTGGATAATGGCATGCATGATAATCAAAATGAGATTAATAGTGCATTGATTTTATTCTTACTGTATGCCGGCTGGAAGTAGGAGTTGGAGATGTCCCATCCTTTCGGGTATGTGTGGCTATGTATCTCTGTGTCCTATTGAGCGTAATACCAGGATTGTTCTTCATCTACAAAAGGTTAAAGTAATGCAGATGATAAAATCTTAAATTTTTTGCCATGTATTTATATTTATTCTTACCAACTCGTCCGCCGTACACGCAGCTCCCCGTCTGCCAGTAGTGTGGGGATTCTCCATCGCCTCTCTCGCTGCCTTCCCCCTTTCTCGGCGTATACGATGCTCATTCGAGGTGCACATGTCGACAAACCGCTCCCAGTCCTCCCTCCTGACATAAGAGGGCACATCTCTCTTTCTCTCTGCATCTGTAGCCTTGGTATCGATAAACGTTGTAACCAGCTTGTGCTTCCACTCCTTCCACCGTTCATTGGCCTTTTTCATGACCCAAGTGTGGTATAGCTTGGGTACGATAAAGTCTCTCTGTTATAGATGATAATATAAACATATCCATCAGTAGTAAGTATTATTACAACTCAAATATAAAAACTTTTCAATTTAATATGTACCCACCATCAATGAGTCCCATATTTGTTGCTTGCTTTCTTCTGGCACCACACGCCAGGAATCATATGCAGGTGAGCAATGTGTCCTTGCAAGAGTGCCAATCCGTGATGTGAAGGTAGCTTTGTGCTCTCCTACTGCATGCCCATCTATGTCCCATCGAACCCTTTTCCGAGTATCTAAGACAATAAACAAATATTACTACGCTTATATAAACAAATGTTACTAAACAAATATAAGACAATGATTACCCTGATCATCGCCAATCTCAGTACTCGATTGGCTATGTGTATCGGCCACATCTAGTGAAGTTGACTCATTACTGGGTGGTGTTGAGGATGATGCACCACCATGCGCCATATCTCCTTAAATTTATAAAAATCCACTTATATGAGAGCTATCATAAAAGAAATATTTGTACAAGATCAGTAAGTTATCATGATGATTGCTCGGTTAATAAGACAAATATTGAGATCACAAACGGCTATGATGCCTGTGCCAAGTGGCCACTACGTCAGAATGCAAAAAAAAACAACGGAAAGCATTAAGTGACTAGCACATTATATTGAAATTGCAGCACATTATATTGAAATTGCAGCACATTATATTAAACAACATATGGTTTCAGAAAATTGAAAGGACATATGGTAATGTGCTACAACATATGGTTTCTGAAAATTGCATTCCCGAAATGGGTAATGTGCTACAACATATGGTTTCAGAAAATTTTCAGTAATGTGCTACACCATTTGAAGTATTGAAACCCATATGTTGTAGCACATTACAGAAATGCTGTAGCACATTACAGAAATGCTGTAGCACATTACCCATATGTTGTAGCACATTACAGAAACCATTTGTAATGTAGCACATTACCCATATGTTGTAGCACATTACCCATTTAAGAATTTCAGAAACCATATGTTGTTTCAAATTTCTGAAACCATATGCTGCAATTTTCTGTAATGTGCTGCAATTTTCAGAAAATTTTCTGTAATATGTAATTTTCTGTATTGAACAACATATGGTTTCGAAATTGCAGCACATTATATTGAACAACATATGGTTTCAGAAAATTGAAAGGACATATGGTAATGTGCTACAACATATGGTTTCTGAAAATTGCATGCCCGAAATGGGTAATGTGCTACAACATATGGTTTCAGAAAATTTTCAGTAATGTGCTACACCATTTGAAGTATTGAAACTCATATGTTGTAGCACATTACAGAAATGCTGTAGCACATTACCCATATGTTGTAGCACATTACAGAAACCATTTGTAATGTAGCACATTACCCATATGTTGTAGCACATTACCCATTTAAGTATTTCAGAAACCATATGTTGTTTCAATTTTCTGAAACCATATGCTGCAATTTTCTGTAATGTGCTGCAATTTTCAGAAAATTTTCTGTAATATGTAATTTTCTGTATTGAACAACATATGGTTTCGA
The DNA here is from genome assembly GCA_947650365.1 of Chamaelirium japonicum. NCBI lineage: Eukaryota > Viridiplantae > Streptophyta > Magnoliopsida > Liliales > Melanthiaceae > Chamaelirium > Chamaelirium japonicum. Next base: position 43,213 of record CANTAL010000508.1, on the reverse strand, counting down.
AATTGCAGCACATTATATTGAACAATATATGGTCTCACCTAAATTTTAATACCTGTTGTTGGCATCACAGGGACCCCCCAGCTCCTACACAACTTTGGCAAAGTACTGTTGGCCCATCAAACAAGAGTTACTCCTGCAGTTCTTGACAAAATATCCTGCTCCTCGAGGTCTATAGAAAATGCAAGAAATATAAGATCAATGTTAAAAAAAAAGAAACAAGAATAGTCAGTAAAACGAGCAATTATTTCAGCTTAATTACCTCCAATTTCTAGTTCAACTGCGACTATGTTTAGATAACAAATAGAATATTGGTGCTAAGATGAATCTTCAATATCTTCAGTCTCATCATACTCCATGATATCATCCACTAAGGCGGATGTAAAAGCATCACCATTCATTCTTGCCTCAAATACTAATGGATCTTCATAAGCATCAACATCCTGGTTTAGTTTCTTCGGAGCATCCAAGACTACATACCAATTATCTTTGGTGAGATCCTTAACATAGAAGACTTGTCTGCCACTATTTCCGCGGCAAGCCTTCGATTTTGGGCCATAGAGATGATCCTTTGTTTGTATATCTCATATTTTCTTTCCCACTCGGTATTTTCTGTAGATTGTTGCAACACCCATCTGCGCACTTGCTGGTACTGCACATTGTTGAGAATATAATTCTTTCCTTTTTTATCAAATGGGTAGGAACAATCGACATCAGCATCCACCGACATCTTCTGACCTACCTTATGGCTTCCTTTTCTACCTTCGGATGGCATGTACTCCATACAATACGACATCGACTCTTCCATGAGGTATCGTTCTGCAATACACCCCTCTGGGTATGTTTGATTCCCTACGTATGATTTATACGTCTTCATCATCCGCTCAAAAAGATACATCCATCGATACCTTACCGGTCCACAAATTAGTACCTCATCTGCTAAATGCACCAAGAGATGTGTCATAGAAACAAAAAATGAAGGTGGAAAGTACTTCTCAAGCACACATAATGTCTCCACAATTTGAGTTTTCATTTTTGAAAGTTCCACACGAGCAATGACTTTTGAGCATAAGATATTGAAGAACATCGATAATTGGTGAATAGCAGCACGTAATGCCTTTTGTTCTTTAAATGCATGCATCAATAGCACTGGTAGTAATTGCTGCATGAGGATATGGTAATCATGTGACTTCAAGCTCTTCAGTTGATATTCTTCTAAACTCACATTATGTTTCCAGTTCGCACTGTATCCAATAGGAACCTTCAATGTATACAATGTTTGACAAATTAATTCTCTCTCTTGACGAGATAGGCAAAATGGAGCTTTAGGTAGGGACAACTTGTTATTTTTCTCCACTGGCCATAATTTTTTTCGAATCTTCATAGCCTTTAGATCCAGACGAGCTTCAAGACCATCCTTAGTCTTACCTTTCGTGTCCATAATTGTTGCAATGAGATTTTCTGCTACATTTTTCTCCACGTGCATCACATCCAGATTGTGACGTATATGTAGATCTTTCCAATAAGGTAAGTCAAATAGAACAGACCTCTTTGACCAAGCAGATTGTGTACTCTCAGCATCCAGATGTTTTTTTCGTTTTTTCCCCTGTAGTTTTCCGAACGTTGTATGAATACTTTCCATTTTATATAATACTTCAATTCCAGTTAACCTTCGAGGCCTACTCCTCTTTTCTTCCTCTCCATTAAACTGTGATTTTTGTAACCTGAAAGGATGCTTTGGATCTGTTAGAAATCTTCTGTGCCCCATGTAAGCAAATTTCTTTCCATTTGTTAGCCACATTGAATCTATCTCTTCGCTGCAGACAGGACATCCATACTTTCCTGCAGTCCTACAACCAGAAAGATGGCCATAGGCTGGAAAATCATGAATAGCCCATAACAAAATTGCCTTCATCATGAACCTATTCCTATTCTTTGCATCATAAGTATCTGCTCCAATGGACCATAATTCATTTAGCTCTGCAATCAATGGCTGCAAGTAAACATCAATTTCATGCCCTGGACCATTTTTTCCTGGAATCAACATTGATAACATGGTGAACTCCTTTCGCATGCACAAGGATGGAGGAAGATTGTATGGAACAATCATAACAGGCCAGCAACTATAGGAGTTATTCTTATTCCCAAATGGATTGAATCCATCGGTTGCAAGCCCTAACCGAACATTACGCTTCTCTGCAGCAAAGTCGCTCCATTTTCGATTTATTGATTTCCACTGCGAGGAATCCATTGGATGACGCATGTGAGTATCATTTTCAATTGCATTCGCATGCCATGTCATTTGCTCAGCAATCCATGGCACACTATACAATCTCTGCAATCTTGGCGTTAAGGGAAAGTATCTTAACTTTTTCCACGGTAAACGTTTACCTCTTATATTACTTTCATTCCTCGGCTTCCATCTACTTTCACTGCAGATAGGACAACTTTCATTATATTCATACTCCCTCCAATATATTATACAATCGTTAGGGCAAGCATGGATAATTTTGTAGCTCATGCGTAAAGATTTTACCAACTTCTTTGCAGTATAGGTGCTCTCTGGCAAAGTGTTCTGATTTGGTAAAATCTTCTTCATCATTCGTAATAGCTCTGTGAAGCTCTTATTAGACCAATTATGACGGGACTTTATGCTCAATAACTCAACAGTCACAGATAATTTAGTATGCTCGGATTGACATAAAGGGTACAATGGTTGAATGGCATCCTCCATCAACTTATTATAACCAGTATCCTGCATGTCATCAACCTGACATGGAGTCTCACTTTCACAATGACTTTCATTCAATAATGTATCTGGGTCCTCAGAATTACCACGTCCAAATGTGTCATTCACCATATCAACCATTCTTGGGAACACATCTTCTTTGCGTTGAGATGTAGATAACGTACCAATAACATCTGTCTCACAATGCAGTGTGGGAAACGGTTCTCCATGATGGACCCATATTTTATATGACTTATCTATACCATTACATATCATATGTTCCCTGATAACTTCTGTTGTTTTCTTTCCCTTCATGTTACGACACTTAACACAAGGGCAACAATACCAATCAGTATTCCCTAATGAATCATTTGTGAATTGAAGGAATAAGTCGACGCCAAGTATGTACTCTTTTGTCCACCTTTGTGCATTCATCCACTTTTTGCATGGGGGAGTCAAAGACATTTTCTACATAGAATAGACAAAGATATTAGTTTTTTTCTATATAGAATCGACAAAGATATCAGTTTTTAACCGAGGTCGAGATTGTGAAAAATTATAAAAAAAAGTAAATTATTCAATGAAGACTCCAAAATAAATAAATAAAATGCTAGCCAATAACAAAGAAAAGTTGAACTTATTCCCTATTCCATCAACAGATCAGTTTCTTTCAGTAGTCTTTGGCTTACTTTAACTATCAGGCTGTAGTCATCCAAATAATTTATGGTTTATGCCCTCTTTTTGATCTTTTATGTATGTAAATGGAAGGTCGACTAGCACTCTATTTGTATATTAATATAGTTTGCATGGATTATTCTAATATTCTGAAATCAACTTTTACAATGATATGTGCCTCTAAGATTTGAACATACATAACCCACCAGGGGTTAGGAGATCGAGTTGGCAAGGAACTGATGCGGAGGCTATGTCGGAATTTTTTTTATTTTTTTGATACTCATGGGCTAAGTGTTGGAACTGCAACATAAAGGGCATAGGGTTTTCGGCTAAAACCGGTATTTGGAATACCGGTTTTAAACCCAGTAACCTGGATGCCGGGTTTCACGAGCATCAGGAAAAAAAAAAATCGGACATGGCCTTCGTTTTACGGCACTGACAGACCACGCGGATGTCACAATGCTAGTCTGTCAAATTTTAATAAACATCTCTAATAATTCAGTATTTAACATATTTAAGTAGTTTCATGTGCAGAGGCTACCAAGGGGGGAAAACAACCAATGGACGGCTCATCTCAATTAATTGGCTCAAGTAAATTGAGACGAATCATGATCGACAACAGGAGCATCTACACCATCTAAATTCAATACTAATGTAAAATATATATGTAGTGATAAAAACAAAGATATTTTTATATTTCTGCAATTGAAATATGTGAGAACAAGAATTTTCACATTGGCCCAAAATCACATCATATACACTAAACATGATAGTATACCATGACAAAAGATTATAAGAATATAATTTTTTTTAAGCATCAGAGGATCTATGTCAAGTAACACAATAGAGCAAGTAGGCATCTTGATTAACAAGTGCATGTGACGTAATATACAAAGCTGATATGTGGATATAACAACTGAAATTTGATAGTGCACAATTGGAAACAAGTTATACTTTGCTCAATAACATGTGTTGATCGGCTCTGTATCCATAGATCGGCAGCTGGATTCAAGGTTTAATTAGAAACAAGACTATTGTTGGATTGGAAACAAACCATGCAATGTTAAAAATGGAAAACCCACTGCATACATAAATCAACATCAAAGAAAGACAACAGAATATCTATAATATAACTTTTAGTGGATGACAAAAAAATTAATAAAGATGACTAGGCCTGTAAAAACCCAATATATCACCAGCAACCAAGTTAGAAGAGTTGGCATGAAAAAATAACCAATTGACAAGGAAAATAGTAGATAAATTGAAAAAAGAAAGAAAGAAAAAAGATGTTTTAAAACAGAGTAAAAGAACAAACAATCTATGACGGAAGACATTTTTGTTTGATTTGCTTTCTTAAGCTGATTCGCTGACCCGAGTGCTTGCCTAAGCCCTTTGCATCTGTTTCCAGCTTGATATGGACCCGGGCCTGAGATTGTCATACCACTTGTAGGCGGGACCGTCGAGGGATCTTTTTTCCTTCTTTCTTTTTTCAATTTATCTACTTTTTTCCTTGTCAATTGGTTATTTTTTCATGCCAACTCTGTTTTAAAACAGAGTAAAAGAACATAGATGGATAAACAAAAAAAGCAAAATTAAAATGAAGAAAATAGTCAAATTATTGAGAACTTGTTCAGAAGTTCCATGGGTTTTGAAGGAACATGCCCATCGATTGAAATCCCTAAAAAAAATTAATTTGGTATGACACCCATCTCCAAGAACCAAGAACAAAGTAAGGGTGACAAATAAAATTAAAGAAACAAGATCAAACCCTAGAAAAAAGCCAAGAATCCCCAATTTAGACAACAAAAAAACCCCACCTACTTCTTGCTTGGGCCTCGAGAGCATTCTCCCCCAAGGAGATCTCGACACCAGCATCTTTCTCCGGCGACGCCTCTGAGGCGGCGCCCTTCATTGCAGGAGGGCTAGGTTTTTAGCCCGAGTCAGGACCTTGAGGGAGGACCACGGGGAGATGTTCATAGACACCACCTCATCAGTGATCTTCACCTTCTTCATCCCGCTAGGGATGGGATGAAATCATAGCAAGATAATGGGCTCCTAAATAATCTCGACCAATGACTCTAAATCAATTATATAGAGAAAGAGAGGATGAACCTGTCGGGAAAGCAAAGGTCCTAGGAGAAGGCGTCGATGGCCAAAGCAGCGAGCAATGTCACCCAGAGGAGAAGTAAACACTGACAATATTCTCCGGCGATGGTGATCCGAGAAGGGGAGGAGATGGTTAGGAATAAACGTAACAGACCGAGCAGGAGGCGATATCGATCTAAGGATCAGGGGAGACGGTTTAGGATTAGGGCTCGTGGGTTTACATGATTACTGTTTTTTAACGACGGTCTACGACAGTCCCAAAACCCGCGCCTTTTTGGAACGGCTGATAACCGTCGTTTTAGGAAGCGAAGAAGAGTGGTTTTTTGGCCTTTTTGACGTAGTGCGACCTCGGTGCCCTTTCTTCCTTGTGTGGGAGGTGTGATGAACGCTTATCACACATGGGAGCGTCCGAGGCCCAGTGCCCGAGAGTGGTTGAGACGTATGGGCCCTTCTAACTTTGACTTTTTATCGGAGAATGCACTTGCACCTACTACAAGATCCTCGGTATGTGATGGGCCGGAGATGCCCGAGCACTTGTACTGGAGTATGGTGAGTTGCAAGCCCGGGTATCTCGTTTGGCGTCGTGGGGATGCAGTAGAGGTGGCACGGTACTCTTCCCACCGGTTTGCTCGATAGCAGGGTTTCCGCCAAGAGTTACCGGGGACTCCTTTGCGTATGCAGTCACGTTACACCCCGCAGGAAGCGTATCGCCTCTGGGGAGCGCTTTATGACAGATTTACTGGGTGTATTTTCTTGCCGGGGATCAAGTCGGGCGGAAAGGATACTGCAACTCTTGAGTATCGCTGCTGGGTCAACGAGTCAGTGCTTCCCCTCCTGGCTAGCCTTCCGCTGGACGTCCTTGCTAGCAGCAAGCGGGCTGACTTTTCTTTTGACTCTTTGGCGGGGTCAGAGGATCGCCGTCTTTGGTCCGAGGAGCGACGATCGGAGAGATCTTGTGGCCATCGAGAGAGTACTTCCCAGGCTTCACTCTCTGTGCAAGAAGTTGAGATGGCTCCGTCCTCCAAGATTCAGAGTCTTCCTGAGACTCAGACTTCTTGGAGTGGACGTGCTTCTCCCAAGAGAAGAAAGTTGGATCTTTTGTATGAGGCAGCTTTGGCTGGCGCTGGTGAGGCAGAGCCAGCTCGAGAGGGAGAGCCAGGGCTTTTTGCCGATGAGGTAATCCCTCTTTCTGGGGTAGCTTCATCGGATGCTGCAGGTATATCTCGTTTCTAGTTTCTTATGAATTTCTCTGCTTGTACTCTTATTTCGTTGGCTGAGTTGTTCAGCTCTTATTTTGGCAGGGTCTGCTGGACTGGACTGCGAGTCTGCCCCGAAGGGGGTTGGGAATGAATGCTCTCCCATCAGAGCGACGTTGATTGAGGGTGGCGGGCTGGATGTACCCTGGGACAACTTGGAGCTTTTGGGAGCATGTGGAGCGGATTTCGCCGGCAGTGCTGTCAACCTGGAAGATATCGACATGGAGCAGTTGGGCTTTGGGGAGGAGGATGAGGTCTCCAGTGTAGGGAGAGAACAAACTCCTCTAGCTAAGTCCGATACTCGGGCAGAGATTACTCCCGCTGTCGTTTCGTCGGAAGGTATGCCTGTATCTTCTCCTTCGACTCCGGTGGTACCGCTGACTGTTATCACGGCGATGGTCCAGGAGGTGGTTCCCTCACTTGAGCCTTCAGGACCGGAGCCCACCTTGCCTGTGTACTCAGAGGCCGACAGGCGAAAGTGCAGTTCGCGGGGTCTTCTTTCTGCGCTTCTTTTGGAGAGCTGTCAGAAGTATATCCAGGCGACGCTTGTACCTTTTCAGGAGGATGGCCTTGATGCTTTGAATGACTGGTGGGTCCTCGAGGGGCCTGAATTTTGCAAGAGTCTGGCGGCCTTCCAGGTAGATGGCTCTTTGTTTGAGGCACGGATGCGCGCTTTCTCGGCGGACAGTGAAGCTCATCGCTTGAAATGGGCTTCGATGGAAGATGACCTTCCCCTGATACTAGCAAAGGCTGAGGACGAGGAGCGTCGTCTGGGAGAGCAGCATGCACTTGCTACTGCGGGCCTTGTTCGGGCGCGGAAGAAGCTAGAGGCTGCTCGCGCATCTTTTGAGAAAGCCAAGACGATCGAGAAATCTTTTGGAGCAGATCTCGCAAAGCAACGCATTGAGCTGGCGACGCATCGGGAGCGGATAGCTTCTCGGTCTTCAGAGCTGCAGCGCATGGAGGTTACTGGCGGCGAGCTGCTCCAACGTCTTAAAGAGTTTAATTCGCTTTACTAGCAGTGTTGCATTTCCTTTTCTTTCTTGTCATTTCTGCTGGGTAGACTTGTAATTTTGCTTTTCTTCGTTTGATGATAACTTAATATCATGCATTTATTTTCTGGACTTGTCTTCTGGAAGGGCAGAGTTTGGTTATGTTTTTTTTTGTTTGGACTGAACCTTTACAGGCTGCCTACGTACCCTACTAAGAGGGATCAAGTCACACGTAGTTCCTTTTTTTTTTGTAAGGAGTGTAGCCCTGCTTTTAGGCATAGTACCTTTTGAGGTACTTGTCATTGATAGGGCCGAGTGTAAGCCCTTCTGGCGTGGTGAGAAGGTACGCGCCATTGGAGTAGACCTCTTTGACAGCATGCGGTCCATCCCACTTGGCGTCGAACTTCTTTCCTCCTCGATGCAAAAGGATGATGGGGCGTTTGACTGCCAGCACCAATTCTCCCAATTGGAAGGATCGAGGGCGAATTCTTTTGTTGAAGGCTCAGGTCAACCTGGCTTGATAGCATTCCAGGCGTTGCTGGGCTTCGAGGCGCTTTTTATCTAGGGCTTCCAATTCTGCTAGGCGAAGTTAGGCATTATCGCCATTGACGAGGCCTTCCTGAATGGCTATCCTGAGTGACGGGATCTGGAGCTCGAGCGGGAGGATAGCTTCTACTCCGTATACCAGTGAGTACGGAGTTGCCTGTGTCGGCGTGCGAAAAGAGGTGCGATATGCCCATAGCGCTTCGCCCATGCGTTCATGCCAGTCTTTCTTTGATTTTGAGACAACTTTCTCCAAAAGTTTGTAGAGTGTTTTGTTGAAAGCTTCAGCTAGACCGTTGGCCAAGGCGTTGTACATGGTTGAACATCTTTGCTTGATATCAAATTTGGCGCAAAACTGGCTGACAACGGTATTCTTGAATTGCTTTTGGTTGTCCGTAACGATATAGCGAAGAATGCCGTACCGAAAGATGATGTCGTTCTGGATGAAGTTGATGACAGAGTGCCTGGTAACTTCTCGCAATGGTACTGCCTCAGCCCACTTGGAGAAGTAATCCGTTGCTGCCAGGATGTAAAGATGTTGCTTGGATGACTTGGGTAGCGGACCGATAATGTCGAGTCCCCATCCATCAAAGGGCTATGATGCGATGGTCGGATGCAAAGGTTCTGGAGACTGACGGATGTAGTCGCCATGCAACTGGCAAGTGTGGCATCTTTTTGCAAACTCGATCGGGGGAGTCCTTGATCATGGTGGGCCAGTAGTACCCCATCCGCCTAATGCGGAAGTGCAGCTTCGGACCGGACGGATATGAGCCACAGATCCCGGCATGGACTTCTTCTAGTGCTGTTTCCGCTTCTTCTTTTGCCAGACAGCTCAGGAGTGCACCATCGTAGCTTCGACGGTACAACTCATTGTTGAAGTGGAAGAATTTCAGAGACCGCCGGCGAATGTCGACCTTACGCTTTGGATCTTCAGGGAGCTTCCCGTAGACCAAAAGGTCTATGAATGGTTGTCTCCAATCTAGCTCGTCAGTTAGAAGAACGTGTACGGTATTGACTTGGTCTGGGATTCCCATAGGAGGGTCCTCCTCAGTGATTACCATCCTTTTACAGACAGGGATACTGAGTTGGCTTTTTTCTGGGAACGGAAGTGTAGCCGCTAAATTTGCGAGCGCATCAGCCTGCTGATTAAGGCTTCTGGGAACATATTGGATTGAAGCATTTTTTAGCGTACCAAGGAGTTTCAGGGCTTGCAGATGCAATGGCACAAGATCTTCTTTATTGACTTCGTATGCTCCCAATATTTGCTGGATGACGAGTTGAGAGTCGCCAAAAATTTCGAGCCCTTGAAGTTTTATATCATTGGTGAGTTCAAGGCCAATAATCAAAGCTTGATATTCTGCCCTGTTGTTGGAGCATGGTTCTGATAGTAGAAATGAGAAGGGGAGTACTTCATCGTTTGGTGTGACGAAGATAACCCCTGCTCCTGCCACGTCTTGCCTTGTCGCGCCGTCGAAGAACATTTTCCAAGAAGGGGTGATGTCGATGCAAAATACTTCTTTGTCTGAGAGATCTTCCGATAGTTCCCATTCTGCTGGAAGGGGGTATTCTGATAGGAAGTCTGCGAGAGCTTGACCTTTGACCGCTTTACGAGGGACGAAGGTAATATCGAACTCGAGGAGGAGTAAAGCCCATTTGGCCAAACGTCCAGAGAGCACCGGCCTTGACATAATGTATTTGAGTGGGTCGGCTTTTGAGATGAGTCTGATGGTGTGAGCTAACATGTAGTGTCGCAGCTTCTTTTGTAGCGAAGATGAGCGCCAGACAGACCTTCTCGATCGGGGAGTAGTTTAGCTCCACACCGATGAGAGTGCGACTCAAATAGTAACATGTTGTTTCCTTGCCTAGCTCGTTGTCTTGAGCCAGGAGTGCCCCCAAGGACTGCTCCTGGGCGCTGATGTAAAGGACCAATGGTTTTCCTTGAACTGGTGCCGTCAGAACTGGAGGCTTGAGTAAGTAATTCCTGATGTTCTGGAGGGCTTCCTGACAAGCTTCATCCCACTTGAATGGTGCTCCTTTCTTCATGAGGCGACTGAAGGGCCTACATTTTCCAGCTAAGTTGGCGATAAATCTCCTGATATATGCTAGATGGCCCTGGAGACCTCTGAGGTCTCTTACTATTTTTGGGATTGGCATATTGAGGATAGCATCTATTTTGGATTGATCTATCTCAATACCTCGATGCCGTACAACAAAGCCGAGAAACTTACCCGAGGAGACTCCAAATGCGCATTTAAGCGAGTTCATGCGGAGCTGATATCTCCGAAGTCGTTTAAAGATCAGCTCAAGGTCTTGAAGATGTGCTGACTTTTGTCTTGATTTTACCACGAGGTCGTCGACATAGCATTCCACATTCTGATGAAGGATATCGTCGAAAATTTTTTGCATGGCTCGTTGGTAAGTAGCTCCTACATTTTTCAAGCCGAAAGGCATGACTTTGTAGCAGTAGATCCCTTTTGGCGTGCGGAATGCCGTAAGCTCTTCATCTTTGGGTGCCATCCAGATTTGGTTGTAGCCTGAGGATCCATCCATGAAGGTTAGTGCTTCATGGCCTGTTGTCGCATCCACCATCAGTTCTGTGATTAGCAGTGGGAAGTCGTCTTTGGGGCATGCATTGTTTAAGTCCCTAAAGTCCACGCATACTCTGATCTGGCCGTTCTTCTTCTTGACTTGGACCACGCTGGAGATCCACGTTGGATATTTAACTTCTCGGATAAAGCCGGCTTCAATAAGCTTGTTGACTTCGCCTTCTATTTGCGGTACTAGTTCTGACCGGTAGCGTCTTTGTCCTTGCTTGATGGCGCTAGCTCCATGTCTGACAGCAAGCTGGTGTACTGCAATCTTGGGGTCAAGTCCGGGTATTTTCTTGTAGGACCATGCGAAGACATCTCTGTATTCTTGGAGTAACTTGACGTATGCAGCCTCCTCTTCGGGGGTTAGGAGTGCACTTATGAATATAGGCCAAGGATCCTCTTGCGTACCCAAGTTGATTTCCTTCAGATCGTCGACGGTAGATTGCCCCCCTTCTTCGAGGACGGACGGGGCGTGTGGCAACTCGTCGTCCGAAGTAAAAGTTTCGTCGACCGAAGTGTCCGCAATTGTGATATGATTAAGAGATACCAGAATGATATCGGTGACATCGGCAGTTTGAAAGAATGATATGGGTGGGTGGGTGGAAATGTTTTTTCTCACCTCAGTGGGTGACTTTCCCAAACGGTCAAATACTGACCTTTGACGCTTCACTTGTCTGATTGGCCCAAGTCTTTTGAATATTTATACGGGATTTTGACTCGCCTGGTTTTTGATGCTCTTCTTTTGCTTTTGAGGTATGGTCCAACGCCGAGCTCGATATCGCCTTCTTTTGGCGCCCTTTGTAGCGGGATGAATGACATTGGTGGAGCGTGCATCGGAGGCTGACAATCCTTCTTCTACTTCCTCTACCAACTTCACCTCAATGTAGTTAGAAGTGAAGGTCTTCTCTCCTGTTATCTTGATGACCATCGGGGTTTGACGAGAGCCGATGCCTCACCGATTTGGTGGGATCTGCTCGCCGCCTTGGAGTAATTGGGCTTGAGTCTTAGTCATCCCGTGTGGTATTGGAGCTGGCAGGAGCGTACTCATATGTGCGGCACTGTCTTCGTTGTAGCCAGCTTTGAACAGCAGCCTGGCGGCATTTTGCCCCCAGCTTCCTTTTGGCTTGAATGTGAGTTGGCTGGATTTGAAGGAATCACTAGATTTTGGCGGACTTGAAGCTTGCCCCAGGCTGGGTAGTGGCAGTGTCATCTCTTGCAGAGTGATAACATTAGCTTCCGATAGCGGCTGGACCATCCCTTTTGATGAGGCAAAAGATGGTGATTCATCTTTGCGAAGCCACTGAGGCGTGAGGAGTAAGACTGTCGTAGCTTGGACAGGTAATGGAGTATGCTTCATGGATCTTGGCTTGGAGCTGATGCGCATCCTTCGTCTTAGCGCTAGCACTTCTTTGACTTCGTGTATCGCCTTAGATGGTGGCACTGGATTGGGAGTTGGTCATCCTGCTCCATCCTTTTAGCTTTCTGAGTTCGAGGATCTTTAGTTGGAAGGACTTCTGCAACAAGGTCCTTTGCTTGGTAAAACTTGGCATCGGCGAGGTGCGCTTCAGCCTCATTGAATGGCCTGTCGTCTGCAACAATGCATTTCTCCAGACCTTCCTCGTAGTACTTGAGGCATTGGTGCCAGGTAGACACTACGACACCGTTTTCATGCCGCCACGGTCTTCCTAGCAAGAGGCGATATGATGTTTGACAGTCAATGACGTGGAAGAGAACTATCGTGTCAAGCTGGCTGATGGAGAGTTTTAGACGAATGATTCCTATGGTGGGCTGTCCGCCTTGGTTAAACCCTTGAATGACCAGCTGGCTTTGTGAAAGTTGGTCGGTGGTGATGCCGAGCTGCCGCATTGTTTGGATAGGCATGATATTGACGGCGGAGCCGCAGTCCAACAGGATTCGATTTACCGGCTTCTCGTTGATGTATCCCGAGACATAGACAGGTCGATTGTGCAGTCGTGCTCCGAGCTGCAGATCTTCGTCCGAGAAAGTTATTGCTGCATTGCATGAGACAATAGTTTTGTCCTTCTCGGTGTCTTTCTTCTTTCTTTTGTAGCTGTCTGGATCTGTCAAAGCCTCGGCCATTGCTAGGCGAGCTTTCTTTGGGAGGTGTAGTGTTTCTATGAGTGGCAAGTGTAAGATTGCCTCATCGTAAGCGGCAGCACTGTCTTTGTCGGAATTATCCTTCTCGTTGTCGATGTTACTTTCTTTAGAAGACTTGATCCTATCTTCTTCTTCAGGCGCCATGTGGATCTCAACCATGCAACATGAGGCTTCGTGCTGTTGATCAGCTGGGAGGAAGTAATCGGGGAAGAACTCTTGCAACGTTGCCGGTTCTGGAGGGTTTTGCAGGAGGAGATCATCAGGATCTGCTGGCGGTACTTTGAACGTCTTCCTTCCTGGAGCTTTGCTTTTCTTTTTGTAAGTTTTTCGTTCCGGAAGCTTTCTTGTTACCCGATCTAGCTTGTGACTTCTTGGCATCCATGGCCTTCGTCTGCGAGGCAACATAACCCATGCATCTTTATCAGTGGATTCTTCGTCACCAAGGTGAAGGTCTGGAGTGGCAGTTGTAGGTTCTTCATGGGTCAGGGAGACCTGCTCCTCTGGGGACCTTGGTGGTTCGTCTTCTGACTCCCAGCCGGTGGGCTTGATTTCTTCTATTGAGACAGGCGAAGGTTTGGAGTAGAGGATATAGTAATCGAATTTACCTGAAGGTTGGCCTAATAGACCGACCTCCGGGTCTCCTTACTCGTACCTTGTCTGGAGATTCTGTTGGGACATAGCTTTGTTCGAGAGAGATGCCGATGTAGGCGACGGTTGCCCCCAGGGTAGTGATGTTTCTTCCTCAGCGAGCGTAGGGGCGTACCGTTGTCGCCTTGAGACTTTCCGTCGTGGAGCTAACTTCGCAATTGGTCTCTAGCGATTGATGCGCAACCTGGGCCTTCTCTGGTGTGCAGCAACGAGTACTGGTTGAAACGAACCGAAGGTGATGGACGTCATGTTTGTTGTTGCAACGTCGCCGGAGTCGATCTCAATTTTTTCTTGCTTTGCGAGCGTCATGATCTTTTCTTTGAAGACGAAACATTTCTCAATAGGATGGCTAACCAGTCGATGGTATTTGCAGAAGAGCGGATCGTTGACACGATGCATCTGTTCAGGCCTTTTTGAAGGAGAAAGCTCGATCATCTTTTCTTGTAGCAGTTGATCGAACATGGAGGAGACTTCCGAATCTGGAAAGGGATATTCGTTGGCCTCAAGTTCTTCTAGAGTCATCTTCGACTGTCTTTGGGGTGGAGGCGATGATGTGGCAATTCCCTTTTCTTGATCCGGCTTACCGGTGATTTTGAGTGGCTTGGAGGCCGAGGCGACGTCGGCGACGTTAACTTGCTTCGATTTGGGTGCCGGTGGTTTGTCTTTCTTCTCCACCTTCAAGAAGTCTTTGGCCTTTGAGTCCCCGTGATTCGCTAAGCTGAGCTCCATGTCGTGGGCTCGAGTTGCGAGTTCTTCGAAGGACCGAGGCTTGATCCCCTTGAGGATGTAGAGTAAGCCCCAGCGCATGCCTTGGTTACACATCTCAATAGCCGAGTCTTCAGACAAGCGATCTCGTGAATTCAGGGCGAGATTCCTCCATCGATCGATGTAGTCGATTACTGATTCATCCTTCCTTTGCTTGACGGCAGTAAGCTCGGTCATGCTAACGATGCGCCGAGTGCTGTAGAAGCGGTTGAGGAATTCTCTTTCCATCTAATCTCAGCTGTCAATGGAACCTGGAGGAAGATCAACATACCAGTCAAAAGCATTACCTTTGAGGGTGCGAACGAATTGCTTCACCATCTCATCGCCGTATGTGCCGGTGTTGTTGCAAGTTTCGACGAAGTGGGCAATGTGTTGCCTTGGGTTCCCCTTCCCGTCGAAGTGCTGGAACTTTGGTGGCTAGAACCCGGTAGGGAAGCGCAGCTGTTGGATCCTTGTAGTGTAAGGCTTCGAATATGCTGCCGTAATCGGAGGTAGACTACCGCCGTGGGAACATATCATGTCGGCCACCAACGCTTGTATTTGCTGGGCATTCATCGTTGCTACCATCGAAGGTTGTGCGGCCACCGAGACTGGCATGGGAGTCGAGAAAAGTACATGAGTGGTTGCTAGTATTACCGGGCCAACTTCTGCAAGAGCAGGAGTTAGAGACGGGGCTGGAGCAGCTACTGGAGAAGCAGGAGGTTGACCGAATATTGCGGCATCCCTGGCACTTAGCCTTTGAAGCAAGGTGTTGATGTGACGATCATTCTCTTCCATTAGTCGGGTGAGTTGAGCCATGTGTTCACCCATTTGCATGACTTGGAGCTGGAGAGCGGACGGAGGATGATGTCGCAGGACGTCTCGATGTTGCATGCCCGCACCCTCGCCATCGTCGTCGGAGACGTAGTTATGCTGACTTGCTTCTGCTTGATGACGGACGTTTTCCCCCTGCAAAGGAGGTGCAAGGTCCACTAGAGAACCCGAATGGGCTCCGGGTTGGGACTAGAGCTTCCCAAATTTCTGGACTTGAATTCCAGGATCGAGGCTTGTTTTTTCATGCACCAAGGCCTCATTGGCGCTTTGGCGAGCATCTTCGGCAGCAGTTTCTGGCGTGAAGAAGTCCGCAAGGGTTTGAGTGCACCGAGTGTAGACGCGTACTATCGGGAGAACGTCATCCTCCGGGTTTTCTGGATCACCATGTTGGAGTAGTGGAGACTCGGCGATAGGTGAGAGGCTTGTCGGAGCAAACGTATCATCGTTCGTTCCGGCCATGGCGAACTTGAAGCAACTCTTTCAAACGTATGGATGAAAGGAGAGGAGGTCCCACCGGGCGTGCCAGAAATCTGTGAGTGCGGAAAAAGATTCGGGTCGTCTTTATTGCGGATCACACGAGATTACAAATTTTTGATCAGGAGATTATGGGAGAGATCCTCTGGAGGGTCCCTTTGATCCGCGTCTCCACGTGGTATTCGTGCGAGAGCTCTGAAGGGGTTGCCCAAGACAGAAGTCTTTACAGGGTGAGGGTTTTTGAGAGGCTAAGGAGTTTCTGCCATTGATTTTGTCCCGTCCGTGCTTCGTGCTTTCTCGGCTAGGGAGGCCTTGGGCTTCGTTCCTCGGTCTTCGTGTCTTCCTCGATCCTTGCTCGACCTCGGTGTCCTTGATCATCGGTTCGCGGCGTCGATCGTGTTTTTGGCGTCAGCTTTGGCTTTAGCTTTCGGCTTTGGCGTAGCTTTGGCGTGGCTCTGGCGTTTGCTTTGCTTTAGCGCTTGCACTTGAACGTAGGCGGGTAGAGACTTGCGATGCTTTAGTTCTTCCGGATTTTGCGTCGTATCGGCTAGAACGTGCGGTGCTTTGCTCGTGACAGTCGTAGTTGCTTGGCTTTGGCACGTGCGTTGCTTTAGCGCGGGCTTTACCGGTGCGTTTGCTTTGGCTTCTTGCGTCGGCTTTGACTTTAGCTTTGACTCGATCTTCTTCTCGAACGACTGACGCTACTTCTTCAAGGCTTCTTTATTCTTCCGGCTTCCTCGACGGTTGTGGCGTCGGTCTTGACTTTTTGGCGGGGGTAGCACCGATCCTTGTGCGACGGTTGTAGCGTCGGCTTTTGTTAATGAAGATGGCGGGTGTAGCACCGATTTTCGTGCGACAGTTGTAACGTCGATTTTTGTTGATGAAGACGACGGGTGTAGCACCAGCTTCAGCACGATGGTTGTAGCATCGGCTTTTGTTGACGAAGACGGCAGGGGTAGCGCCGGCTTCAGGCCTTCTTCTACCGGCTTTCTTCTTCGCGCAAGGAGTTGATGCCTTTGTTGAAGACGACGGGTGTTGTCGGCTTCGATCTTCTTCTCTGGCCTTTGCTTATGGCGACTTCGGAGCTGATGAAGATCGTTAGAGCAGTCGGGGTGATGACGACTCCGGATCTTCTTCTCCAAGCTTTCTTCTTCGTGCGAGGAGTCAAAGCTTTGATCTTCGAGTGCAAGGTCTTCACGTTGATGAGGACTTGAAGGGCCAAGGATTCCCGTAGGACGTGCTTGCCGTGCCTCGTGAAGCCTTCGGTCTTCGAGCGTTGGAGCTTCTCTTGCGGAGCTCTTTCGTCTTCAGCTTTCGGACCCTTTGTGCCTTCCCCCACCCCTTCTATTTATAGGCAAAGGGGGGCGGTTGGGGGAGATATGGCTGAAATCTTTTTGTTTCGTCTGATATCTTCCCCCATAACCATCAATATATTGTTCCTTTATCCGAGGAAACAAACTCGATCCCTTCCTTTTTAGTTGGGGCGGTTACGGGCTAAATGTGACTCGATCTTTGAAGATTGAGTTGTTATTTTTTTGCACTTTTGGATCGGATGGCGACACAACGTTATCTTGTCCGTTGGATCGAGGGATCGTCGCGGATCTACGGCTGTGTAGACGTCCACGCCACCTCCCCCCGCATCGAGGCGGTTTTGATTTCTTTTTCTTTTCTTTTATTTTTCTTTTCTTTTTCTTTTTTCTTTTCTTTTTTTTTTTGTGGCCGGCCCCACCTCCCCATGGGGAGGGGGCACGGTTTTCAAGAAAGGGGGGCCGGTGGGCCCCCCTTTTTGTGCTCGAGTTGCGGGTCTGGTGGACCTATTTGCTTTGAGTTGGGCCGCGGCGCGCGAATTGGGTTTGCACGCGGGCCGAGTTCGCATGCGGGCCGTTCATGTGCGGGCCCAATTTCGCATGAGGGCCGTTGTGTATGGGCCGTTGTGTGTGGGTCGAGTTGCATGCGGGCCGTTGTGTGCGGGCCAAGTTGCGCATGTGGGCCGTTGTGTGTGGGCCGAGTTGCATGCGGGCCGTTGTGTGCGGGCCAAGTTTATGTGTGCGAGTCGGGTTCGACCCGAAGGCCGTTGGGTGCGGGCCTATTTTACGTGTGCAAATCGGGTTCGACCCGTGGGCTAATTTCAATGCCCACACTAAGTCAACGCAATCTAGACAGAACGTCCTTATTGATCGTGGAACCTTTTTTTTATCGGATAAAAAGCAATTTTATCCAAACGGGATCAAAATATCATCGTGCGTGGGTTTCATATGTGACGGTGGTCAGATAAATAACGGTAAAAGTAAGTGGGTCCGTTCTCAACAATGGACGGAAACCGATGGCCATTTTGGCAAAAACCTCTTTTAGGAAACTAGTGAAAGGAATTCAAAGGAATGGAATGCAGCATTCCACGCCTTTGTCAAGTGTTGGGAATCCTTTTGGTACGCGGCGAGTGGTCGCCGATGGATGGACCATGAGGACGCGTACACATCTCGGGGGAATCGTTTCCGAATTCGGATCCGATTCCGATTCCCATTCCCGGGTTCAAATCGAGGGTGACCGTTAGTTGGCGCCACTACAGCTATCACCCTCACCCGATTGGACACCTAATGATTTCAAATCATCACGGCCGAATCAAAACCACGTTGTCGCCCTTTCCAGCTGCGGGGACCCTTTCATATCCAACCAATTGGACGGTGGATCTTTTTCCGTCTGTCGGTAGGCCGGTGAACCACCACCGTCGGATCCGATCCATCACGTGTGCCCAAGTGTTTGCATGTGATAGGGCCATCCGTTGGTCTTTCTTTGGGTGGGGCTGTAGCCACAGTATTCATATTAGGCACCACACTTTCCAAGGACAGCTGTTATTTCCAAGGGCAGCTCGCACATTTTGTTTAACCCTTCTGCAAGCCGTCGTCCGCCGCCGTATGTCCACGATCGGACCTGTGCAAGTCATTGTCCGTCCACCACTGTTTCCATTAACCAACTGCCACCATCAACTCCTCCTTCTTCCTCCCTCCATCACTTGGTAGTTTCAGGCCAGGTCGATCTCTACATATGCACTCAATCATAAAAAGGTTTAATGCATTTACAAACCATTTGACCACCGTTGTGTGCTCGGTCTCCGATAGCGGAAAAAGCTATAGATGCACTTGACCTTCAATTAATGGTCAAATGCACAGTATTAGTGTTCGGTTTGAAGCTACCAAGTGTAGGAGGAAGAGAGGACGGAGGAGGTGGAAGGAGACAATGTTGGATTGCATGAGATAGGTGAAGGTGGGCAGTGTCTTGCATTGAACCGAATGAGTCAGTGGGCCTCATCCATAAACCTGGTTTGCATATAGGAGTAAGAGCATCTCCAACATGATCCTTTGGATTTTCTTCCTTCGTTGTTTTACCAAAAGAAATATAGAAAGCAGTCAAAAGGGGCTCCAACGGGCTCCACCAAATTTTTCTATTTTGATTTTTTTTTTCGTGCTCCTTTCTCTAAGGTTGGAGCGAGAAGTAGGAAACCTAAGAATAGCAGGTCCTGGTTTGCTTATAACTGCCCCAGTTTGCCATTGTAAAGATTGATTTCAAGGATTCTGATTTGGTTATTTTACACAAAAATATGGAGAGATTGAGGAGCCCGTTGGAATGATCTTCTGTTCTCGGCCTACGTGGCAGTTATAAGCTTTGAAGAATAGGAAAGAATCATATCGTAGAAGCCCGTTGGAGATGCTCTAAGATATGTATTATTTAATGTGTTGCCCATAGTAATATGTAGTGCTTTTAGCTAAGTCTGGCAATCCTTGGGCCAACCCGCCAACTTGACTCGGACCCGACTCGGAGTTAGTGGGTTTGGGTTTGATCTAAACGGATTCAGATCATAAACGGGTTGACCTTACTAACCCGTTTATTAAACGGAGCCGGTTTGTGTTTGTGCTTATAACCCGGTTGACCTGTTTACCAAATGGGTCGTGTCAACCTGATCTAACCCGATCAAATCCGATCCAACCCGACGCAACTCGATTAAACTCAATCCAACCCTATTAAACACGGGCGTTTTATATGAGTTCTATTGAGCCAATCCGACCCGACCCATTTATTAAACGGGTTAAACGGGTCGGGTTGGGTCAACCTGTTTATTAGACAGGTTGGGTTTGAGTTTAATTTTTTGACCCGTTTATTAAACTGATAGGGTTCGGATTGGATGTTTTGTCCTCGTATCTATGTCTCAACCCGATCCGAATCCGACCCGACCCATTGCCACCCCTACTTTTAGCGTTGTTTTCTTTTCCAAGAATACCCCTCATGAGAATGTGGAATCCGAGCGAACACCGATCGGATTCGGATTCGGATTCGGATTCGGATTCGGACGGTGATCTGGTGCTCCGACCCCTAAAACGCCCTTTGTGGGTAGTGACGCGGAGTAGGCTTCTGACGGATCCTGCCGCCCCACGACGACTGACGCGTCGTTCGGCGCTTGAAAGAGACGATCTTGGGTTAGACCAAGTCAACAGGGTAGTCCACGTCTGTTCTGCAATAGTGACACGTGTTTTGACCCGACTCATGTGGTCACGGAAGAGATCATCTTCAGACTCGTGGATGTTGCGCTGCTCAGTGGGTATCTGACGTGGATTAGGTTTTTTATTGGACTAAATAGTGGGCACGCGAACCAATTGACCCTGGTCAACAGGACGTTACATAAGCAACAGTTTATTCCTTCAAATAATAAAATTGTTTATCCAATTCATCTCGAGAATCAATTCGTCGATTGATACTGTACATGCAACGGTTGATACATTGATTTCACTGTAGAGTATCAATTCGGCTGATTAGTACTCTTACAAGAGAGGACGACAATATGCCTGAAGGAAGAGGGAGAGGGAGAGGGAGAGGGACGTTTGGAAAGGACTGGTGGGAGACGGATCGGCGGCGATGGAATTGATGGTTCTCATCGTTCCCGAGATAAGCGTCTTGGGGGTGAGATCCCTAATATCCCGATCCCCATTCGCTCCCCACCGATTGCTGCTTCGCCGCCCCTTTCCTATGCGGAGGCGGCTCGAAAACCTCCTCTTCCCTCCGGCCCGGCAAGACCCCCTCGGTGTTTCCTTCCCCGCTGCTTTCGTTGCGGAGAGAGGGATCACAACATCGCATCTTGTCGGAACGCCCCGGTTTGCTTTCGCTGCAAGAAATTAGGGAACACGTCCCACCGGTGCCCTATGTCCTGTTCGTCGAACTCTGTCCAGCAGGTTCGATCATAGTTCTTGAGGACATCTTCCTCGAGGCAGCCGGAGATCCCATCCATCTCCCTTTGTCCGAGAGATCAGGGTGGGGCTTTGCGTGAAACCCTAGCGCGATCAGGCCTTTGCAGAGTTACGAGGAGAGTCGTCTCTGGGCAGGAACTCTCGAGTTTCCCCCGATCGGCGTGGCAGGGCTCCTGGACTTGGCCGGTGCAGGAGATCCAGACGGGGGAATTCCTAGTCGAATTCCCAACGACGCACCTCCTGAAGATTGAGGTGCTCAGGGGCCTCCGAGAACAGGGGGTCTCGGTAACCTTCTCGCACTAGGATGCACTCAGGGGGGCGGTGGCTCGTCGGCAGAGGTCAGTGGTGAGGGTCTCCATCTTTGAGCTTCCTTTCGATCTCTGGGATGAAGAGGACATCGGTGAGCTCCTGAGTCCTTATGGAGTAGTCCGGGAATAATTTAACGTATTCCCCCGTATTAGCCACCGCTGGTTCTGCTAGGCGAACGTCCTATGCTATGGCCAATCCTGATCCCCCCCTTGGTTAGGCTGCCTCATGGGGTGGGTATCTTCGAGGTTCGTTTGCAATACCAAGTTCTGGGAGACTGCTCTGAACTTTCGCCTCCCCCCCTGGGGCTCCCAATTCAGTTAGAGTTAGGCATCCCAGACTGCCCTTTTTCAGTTATTCCTCCGGGGTTCGGACCTCCGGTATCCCCCCTTCGCCATCTGGGTCCAGAATCCGTCAGCCTTCCATGTGGCCTCCGCCGGTGGTTGCTCGTCAGATGGAGGTCTTTGGAACTCTGGCCAGACTCTCAGATGAGGGCAGTAGGGTCACCGACTCAGGCGGATCGAGGCTTCCTCCGGTTCAACCCGATTTCGGCGATGCTACTTCGGGAGGTACGCCATCATTGCAGCAATTTGCTCGGCATTCCCTGCTCCTTTCCTTTGGCGGCAAGATCTATTCGCAGGGGACCACAATTCGAATTTCGAATTGAGCGCTTTTAACCATGGTAAAGATGCCATGGATGCTCCAGCTTGTAACCCTTTTTTGGATATTAAGGAGGGCAATAGCACTGGGTACCAAGGGGCGGGGAGGGTGGAGTCTATCCCCAGATTAGTCGAAGAAGTCACACCTATCGCTTTCTAGGATTCTACCTTTGCGGATGATCCTTCCTCTCTGGTGGATGGCAGGGGCCCGCGAGAGGTAACGGCGGAAGACGTGAGACCGGAGGAAATTTTGCCTCTTCATCCAGCTCAAGAGAATCCTCCTTCCCAGCGGAGAAGTTTCAGACAGCTGCTAAAGAATCCGTCTGCAGACCCGACGTTGGAGCAGGCCCTTCTTCGATCAAAACTCCGTCTCCTAGAGTTAGATATTTCTGACCCTTTGGTTGCTCTCTCCCTTTCTCTTTTGGAAGACGATGCTATTTTGGACCTCGCCAGGAAGTGCGGTTTTATTACCCCTCCTGAGCTAAATGGAGCCCGCTTCTTTCTGGATAGTGTTAGAAGCTTAGAGGCTCAGCGTGCTAGGAATATTTTCTCTTGATCTATGTTTTCTCTTGTCGGTGTTGGATGGTTTTTCTTTCTTATGCAGATATTATCTTGGAATGTTAGAGGATTAGGAAAAGCGGAGAAGATAAGAGCAATAAGCACCTTCGCCTCTATTCACGAGGTAGATGTCATCTGTATCCAGGAGTCCAAGAGGGAGAAACCTACCAGTCACTTCTTCAGATCGATCAACACGAGGAAGATAGACAAGTGGAGAGTAAAGATGTGAACGGTTCGGCGGGAAGGATCCTGGTGGGTTACAATGACGATACGTACATTCTAGAGAATGTAATTGTGGGAGTCTTCTCCCTTTCGGTAGTGTTGCGGAATAGATTCGATGGTCTCAGGTGGATGTTAACGTCGGTTCACGGACCTATGGATCATAGGATGGGTCATGACTTCTAGAGTGAGCTTTCTTCCCTGAAATTAACTTTTAAGGGTCCTTGGGTGGTGGCAGGAGACTTCAACATCTCCCGATGGGCTGAAGAGCGCCTCGGCAGTGAGGGGGATCAGTAGGCTATGAGGGATTTTTTCGACTTCATTAGGAGAGAAGAGCTGATAGACCTCCCGCTTTCAGGCAGGAGCTTCACTTGGACAAATAGAAGGGAGGTTCCCATTCTGGCGAGACTTGAACGTACGTATCCTAGTGTCGGTAGAGTTTGAGACGCTCTATCCTGACTGCAGCCAGCAAGGTTTGGCCACATGCTTGTCTGATCATGCCCCTCTCCTTCTGTCCAGGTGCTCTGCCCTCTATCAGACCCCCGTTCCGATTTGAGATGATATGGACTTTGGAAGAAGGTTTCTCTGAGCGGCTGGCAGGTTGGTGGAATGAGGCTGAAGTCCTTACAGATGCTACGTTGAACATGGCTTACAAACTCCGTTTTGTTAAGAAAAAACTCATCTCTTGGAGTAGATAACATTTTGGGAATGTTACTCGCCAAAAAACCTCCCTATTAGCCAGCATCCAAGCTCTGGAGATCCAAAATGAGAGTTCCACCCTATTGTCTATAGAAAGGGAAGAGCTAGATCGGATGAATCTGTCTTATGGGGATATCCTCAGGAAAGAAGAGATGATGTGAAAACAACGTTCGAGAGAGTAGTGCGTTAAGCTGGGAGATCAACTCGAACTCCTCTTACTTTCACCGGGTAGCTAACGGTAGAAGGAGAAAAAATTTCATCTCGTCCCTTGTCTATAAGGGAGATATGCTATCTTCTACCCAAGACATCCTCCTTACAGCATCGGATTTTTTCAAGGAAGCTTTCAGACCTGGGTTGACTTCAGGGTTGAAGATGGACTGGGACCAATTGCTCTTCCCTCGTCTTGGTTCAGATTCGCCGCTAGAAGAAGCTTTCATGGAGGAGGAATTCAAACGAGCAGTCTTCAACTCCAAGGAAGATGGAGCTCCAGGCCCTGATGGATTTCCGATGGGGTTCTTTTAGCGTTTCCGGCCTATCATCAAGGATGACCTTTGCCGGATGCTCGGAGGTTTCTTTCGAGGTACTTCCCGCATCCATTGTCTAAATTACTCTTAGATAGTCTTAATCCCTAAGAAAGAAGGTGCGGAATCTTTTCAGTACTTTAGACCTATTAGCCTTGCTAACTACCCATACAAGATCATATCGAAGGTGCTAGCGAACAGGTTGGCTCGTCATATCGGCGATCTGGTCTCTCCATCTCAAACGACGTTCATCAAGGAGAGGATGATCCTGGATAGTATTGCGGCAGCCCAAGAGACAATTTTCCACCTGAAGGAGAGGAGGGAAGAGGGAATTCTCCTAAAGATTGACTTTGAGAGGGGCTTCGATCAGATTCATTGGGATTTTCTGTTGCAGCTGATGCAAGCTAAAGGCTTCTCGCCCAAGTGGCTAGACTGGATTGAGAAAATCCTATCTTCATCCAAGATTGCTTGCCTTATTAACAGTTCTCAGGGTAAGAAATTCAAGGTATACCGAGGTCTCAAACAAGGATGTCCACTATCTCCCTACCTCCTCATTCTGGTAGTAGATGCTTTTGACGCCATGATCCAGAAAGTAAACTCGGAGGGGATAGTGAAAGGTATCGGCGAGTCGGGGTGGAGTACTTCTAACCTGCACTATGCGGATGACTCCCTTCTTTTCTCAGAATCTTATCCTTTGCAGTTGGTTTCCTTGAAGATTATGCTTTACTGTTTGAAACTCACCTCGGGCATCAGTATCAACTTCCAGAAGAGTAAGCTATACCATATAGGAGGAGTAGAAGAGCTGGGAGAGAGCTTCGCCAAAATGCACAATTGCAGAGAAGCGGCGCTGGCAATGAAATACTTGGGTATTCCGATCAGTGATAAGGCCTTGAGACGGGAGGGGAGAAACTTATCCAGAAGATTGAGAAGAGACTGGAAGATTGGCAAGGTAAGTTCCTCTCTCTGGACGGGTGACTGGTCCTAGTAAATGCGGTTTTATCCTCTATTCCGATTTTCTATCTGGCCTACTTCTATTTTCCCTCTTGGGTTATAGAGAGGATTGACCAGATTCGTAGATCATTTCTATGGAGAGGGGTAGGAGGATCTGGAGGAGCTTACAATCTGATGAGATGGGACCATGTTTGTCTACCCAAGAATAATGGTGGCTTGGGGGTTCTTGATCTGAGGTGTTTTAATATTTTCTTGCTCGGTAAATGGTGGTAGAAACTGCAGAATGAGACTGGAGGATTGTGGAGACAGATAATTTTGGCTAAATATTTCAAGAGATTCTTCACGATCAACTCTCGCGGTAGGGTTTCAGGTCGGATTTCACATTTCTGGAGAGGAGTGATTAAGGTTAGAGACCTTTACAAGCAGGGATGCTCAATCTCTCTGGGAGACGGCAAGAGAGTTAAGTTCTGGGAGGACGCTTGGATCGGCGATGTCAAGCTGAAGGTTCTTTTTCCGGATCTCTTTTCGATCTCCAGGAGGCAAGAGGCTTCGGTTCATTCGATGATTAGGAGCTCTAATTCTTGCTGCCGTTGGAGAATCTGTTTCTCTTCTCATCTTTCCCCGACATTGCGTGTGATCTTTTGGAAATCCTCTCAGTCGTCTTCGTCAGGCAACAAGCGGATCGTACTAGGTGGAAGTAGCACCCGTCTGGGATCTTTTCGGTTAGATCCTTTTATAAGAAGTTGCTGCCACCGGTGGAGAGATTTTTGCCTTCTAGATCTATTTGGAATTCCAAAGACCCATCAAAGGTCAAGATATTTTCTCTCTTAGCTTCGAGGAACAAGATATTGACGAAGGTAAATCTTATGAAAAGACATAATCCTCTTATTTCGGACTCTTCCTGCACCTTCTACGGTAGGGTTGAGGAATCCTCTTCACATCTTCTGCTCGAATATTCTATGGCTAAGAGGATCTGGTTGCATTTTGAGGAGATCGGGGGTGTTACCTCTCACCCTCGAAATCTATGGGCTCTTTGGCACTCCTGGAGGCGCAGAGAAATTAAGAAGGATCTGCGGAGTCCTTAGGATATTCTGGCAATGAGAATACTTTGAACTATTTGGCTAGAATGGAATATGAGGATTTTCCACCGGAAGACGGCTACGGAGGAGGAGCTTAGGAGAGCCGTCGTTGCTACCTTCAAGATTTAGATTACCTTGGGTGGAGAAATTCTCAGTAGAAGGAAGATTTTTTTAATCGTATTCTTCCTTGATTTAATTTAATATAACTAGTTGAGGGCTGCCTAACCTCCCTCCTCTGAGGAGGGGTGCTCAAAAAAAAAAGGTACTCTTACAAAACCGAATTGATATATTACTACAATGATTTCACGATAGCAGTTACAGTGAAATCACTCTAGCAAGAGTATTATTCCGGCTAATTGGTACTCTAATCAAACATAATTGATAATGTTGATGTAGCAATTTTAGTGTAGCAATAGTATCAATTCGGCTAATTGATATTCTTACCAGACCGAATTGATGCTCTTGCAGAAGATGAATTGATAGTCTTGTTGAAAACGAATTGATACTCTTGTTGGGGGGGAAGATGGAGGGGTAATTTTGTCATTTAAATGGCTAAAAGTCGTTATTTTTGGTTGAAGATTTGCTGAACAAACGTGTCTTTTGGAGGGATTTTACACTAGACCCAAATGTTATCTGTCATTTAGCTAATATAACATCTCCATAGAGACCTAATATGTATTATCCATAAATATAATAATGATTGTGGGTGATAAAGTGTACCTTTAACAAATTTGTCTCGTATGCATGTGTTTTGAACATTCATTCAAAAGTCTGTTTGCAAAACTTCCCACCAAAGTTTTGGCCAAATATTTGCATCATTTTTACCTCCAAAAGCTCTCTTTAGTGATGAGAAGTTTAGTCTTACATTACTTGTAGTAAAGGAGTGAGACATGTATATAAAGGAAAAGCTCATCCACCTCATTGTATGGAAGGAGAAAGAGGAGCATTTGTTGTGCACTTGAGCCATGTATGTTGCAGTGCATTGCACTGAGTCTCTCTCTCTCTCTCTCTCTCTCTCTCTCTCTCTCTCTCTCTCTCTCTCCCCCCCCCCCCTACAAATAACTCTTTGTCAAAATTGTTTCTAAGTACACGTGTCCAAGTTCCAAGAGTGTTTCTTCACTTTTGTTGAGTGCAAATAAATAAAGACTTGTTATATTCTAAAATCGATTTGTTGGTAGCCCTACATTAGTCACACTTTATGAGAGGAGGTGAATAACGCTTTAAAGAAAATGTATCTGATACATACTTGAAGTCTTCATTGTCATGGTCTCATCCCATCTACTCTAACAACTTATACCATTAGATACGAGTGATATCAGTTCTATCCGGGAATTAAAACGCAACATATAACATACCATGGCAGAGTTTTCTCAAAGGCACACAACTTTACTAAGAAAAAATTATTGGTCAAATAAATCGGAAACAAAGTTCAAATACCTCCAGGAGTAAAATGATAATAACGGGCAACATAATTATAAATAGTAAAATACAGATCGCAACATGCGAGCATGAGGTACTCCGCATTTTTGCCCCAATAGTCACATGATCCACCTGCAATGCATAAACGATAAAAAAAAAAAGAAAAAAACAATCATACATGAGTTACCTAGTCAGGACTCGGGAGTTCGTGACTGAAGTCGAGACTCACACGAAGTTGCTCATGTGTAGGGTAAGTTTGGAGCATGTCATGAGTAATTTTAGATAAAACATTAAGTTATTTTGGGTAGGGTAAGTTTAGATCAATAAGGTCAGCTGGGTTAGGGTTAGGGCCGGTTGAAAAAATTAACCCGTTTAATAAACATAGTAGGGTTAGGGTTGAACCATCCTAACCCATCAGCCCTAACTCATAAACTGTAACCCTAATTCGTTTGCCAAGTCTATATAAAGATCAGTTTAATCTTTAATTCACGTTACAATCCCTTAACTGCTCAAACATCATCTTGGAGTTAAGTAATGAGTATGAAGTTGAGGAAGAAACAGACACATATGTTATAGAAGTGAAAATTGGAGGATTAATTATAGGATTTGAGATGACGGTATGCAGGTCGAATAAGAATTGACCAAGTTCGATGATGGCGTTGTGTTGGACATGGTAGGTTCTGGTTGATTAGGTGGTGGAGGATATGGGTTCGATGAATGGTTTCAATCAGGATGGGTAGAATATTATGCGTGAGTGTGAGATTTCCTATTTACTTTTTTTAAGGGGGACTTTGTGATCCATCCTTCTAATGAACCTCCATTTGCATAAAGTACATGCAAAACTTTCCAATTAAGAGAGGTCCACAGTTCAAAGTTTAATTGTAAGAGGTCCAGCAGCTTATAGAACCATTAGCCATCTAATTAAACCGGTTCACAACACGACAAAAAGTTCTAGAATTTTGAAAAAAAATTATCGTGTTGTGAAATCCTAACCCTAGTTCTATACCCTAAACAATGAACCCTGACACTAAATCTAACCATAACCTTACTTTTATACCCCTAATAGTGAAACCTAACTCTAAACATAACCTTAACCCTAATTCTATACCCCAAATAGTAAACCCTAACCCTAATTATATACCCCTAACAGTGAATTCTAACCCTAACCATAAACCTAACCTAAATCATTGTAGCATCTACAATGAAATCACTATAGCAATAATGCGGCTATAGTTAGTACGATGATTATTAACTGGAGAGTATCTCATGGGTAGTTTTGATATTTTTAGCAAATAAATCATAAAAACGGTTGGAAGGTGATCGGCCTGTTATGCGGACCAACCGTCGTACAGGATTGACTTTTAATCTAAACCCATTTCGTGGGCTTTATGTAAACGGATAGTATCTGGTGGGCTTAATATAAACCAATACTATTACAGTGAACCTAAACCGATTACACATTTTTTAAAGGATTTTATGTTTATTTATAAACTAACTGATTTATACCTTTATTTTTTCTTGTGCCCATTTTTATTTTATAATTCTTGCATCCGTTGTTTGTATTATACTAACTATTATTAATTAATTTTGTGGTTAGTTAAACATTCGGATTGAGAATCAAAATGATATAGTTCAAATTAATGGTCCTCAAATTTAGTATGCGGAAAAATGGATTTCAACAAACTTTATGGAATTCTTGTACAGTAATGTTGGTGTGGAAAAGCTTATTCCTCAATGGGTACATCTCATTAAAGTTCTAAATTTCATGGACAGGCCTGGCAAGTCAGCGGATAGGGCACTAGAGCATGAGCTGATCAAAGAGGTCCGGAGATAGAAACATGAAAGGCATCATAATTGCTATTTTTATTAAATTCCAAAATCCCATGAACATGATATCAACGGCCAGGATTCACACACGCAAACAATGCAACATTGGCCTTGAGGGAAAGTTCGCTCCACAGTGTCCATATCGAGAGTCGAACATGAAACCTCTCCAACAAATTAAGGAGAGAGGAGGTACCACTCGGACAAAATCTTGTTGGTGCATTACGGACAAGAGCACGCTGGTGCATTAAAGATTTAGTTTACGAGTTTCATTGATGCCTTGGTTGAGAGTATAATAAGTTATACACCCGCCTCAAAGATCTCAAAGATCAGCAACACAGTCACCCCCGCTCTCTCCTCCTCTCCACCACGTCACCAACCCCCTCAATAAAGCACCACTAGAAGGCCAAGTAGATCGCTAACCACGACTTCCCCATCGTTCTCCGTAGAGACGATAAGATCAAGGATGACGAGGATCTGTGTTCTGGATCGAGAGATGGCGGTGGAGCGAAGGAACATGCTTGAAGCAGTTCAACCTTTAGGGATGTCAGAGACATTTATCTACCCCTTCTCGATCTTGTACGACTTGGTGGCGTTAAAACATCTCCAACGGGCTCCTAGGCGCCTTCCCTATTCTTTGAGCTCCTACCTACCAGTTAGGCAAAGTATGGAGTGGGGGTTGAACTCCAACAGTCTCCTCAATCTTTACATATTCTTTCTTGAAAAGACCAAATGCTCCTATGTTCGACTATCTCACTTCAAACTCTTGCGAGAGCATTTGGAAACTATACAAGGATTTTATTCAAGTCACGGAGCCACTTTTAAATCTTCCATACTCCGTTCGCCGACTATAGCGAGAGCAGTAATGGAATTTAAAATAGGAAAATATATGTTAATTCCGTTGGAGAGTTGGTTTAAGTCCATTGCCCGTTTGTTTCACTATAGTATCGAAGGATGAAAGGCTTAGGAGCCTGTTGGAGATGCTCTTAGCGACAGCTCCAGGTCGACAATGGTGAATCTATCCTGGGTCAAGATGAGGGAGTCGTTGTGAGCGATCGCCGCACATCGAGAGATGTACTTACTGCTAGTCATGTCTATCCTCGGTCATCGTTGCTAGGGACGATTGTCGGACAATTGCTGTCCAATGGCATTCCGCTGAGCCAAGAGCTCATGGAAAGGTTCCAGGAGAGCGAGGTTGTAAGCTCAGAGTGTAGAGAGATAAATTTGTGGTAAACAGGAATAGTTAATTAATTGGGTGGGAATAGAGATAATTGGGGTGTGAGTAAAATTTCCTCATAGGTATATTGTGATAGGATTTTAACGGTGGTGGAGAAATATTTTTGTCCTTATTCGAACGAATTATAGCTAAGAGCCAGCCATGTTTATAATAGGCTAGGGTTTTGGTTAGGATAAGTTTTAGTTAATTCTGAGAATGTGTTTTTTTTGGTCTTCTACAAATCAGCCTCTATAATCTTCTCTATTTATATATAAACCCTTACAAAAGTGATATTTATATATAAACCCCTTAATTCATTCAC
>CANTAL010000508.1:0-7500 GCA_947650365.1 Chamaelirium japonicum | reverse complement strand
ACAACACAACTTTTGCAACAAGTTTGATATTGTTTGGAGTTCTGTAGCTCCCATAGCAATAGAAACATCGTTGATCTTCTATGCAAAATTTGGACAGCATAAGATTATGAGAAGTGCCTTCTAGTTCAGCCGATTTTGCACGATGCATGGCTTCTCATCAATGGATCTCTGATTGTCTCCATTTGACAAACCTTATCCATCAACGAAACACAACGCGAGGATCGAGGTCGCAAGCGGGAGAGAGACGAGAGATGGGGAGATGAAGAGAAAAGAGAGGGGCGACTAGGGTTTGCACCAATGGCTTCTAGCATTTCTAGAGCCAGCCCCCCCTCTCTCTTTTCTCCTTTTATGAGTTGCAAAAAGCAAGTCAAAGCCCCTTCTTTATCCCCTATGACCGACCCTTATAATAGAGGTAACCACCTCCTAAAAACTAGGGGGTTAGTTTTGACCAAATGTCCCAACACGTAGGGCCCGCCCCACCAGTCCATACTGACACTTGGTTTTACCAAAACACCCTCATGGCACTAGTTGGTCGTCCTACGTGTATGAGAACTCGCAAGACACACATAACTGGGTGCATTAGTGATTTCACTATTAATTGGGGTGCCCTTAGCAAACATAAAGGGTGCCCCTAGTAAAATCAACTCGTCAACTTGCAACAGTCCTGGTACATTGCACCCATGTGGCGGAGTCCACTTATATTAAGAGACCACTGTATGTGTCTCTGTACCACTCTAGGATTTTTCTTTAGCACACCCAAAGTTACACATCTACCGAGCACTAGTGCAACACACACACAAAGCGTAGGGTTAGACTCTTTGCTTCCTCTAACTGCGTCGTGTGTTTTGAGGAGATGGTTCAAGGGCCGTACATTATGCGGATAAGGTGGAATATTCAGGGACCAAGGTTCATGGCTTCCAACTTGGACTCGATTGTTACACTATACAAGTGTATCATCGACCTTCTGAGCCCAAGTTAACCTACGTAGCCATCAAGAGTGCAACGTAGGCTGCACTCTAATTCTCCCGGACTTATATACTTTCATATACCCCTGCTTTTCATTTAGTAGCGATAAACTCGTTGTCCCACTACTTGGTGCCATGATATTACTCGAGCAGTGAAGAATATCGTCAGACTCGAATGCTCATATGACTTAGTTCCTTCCAGGTTAACCACGTACGTCGTGCCTCCAATTACCCTGCCGAGTAACCAGATCCGATCAATAGTCCAATTGATAACCACTAGTCTGGGTTTAATATGACATAGATCAGACACAGGAACGTACCTCATATTAGAGGTGTAGATGGCCTACAGGATTGTCACACTGATACAACGCTAGCTGGGTAACCCTGTACACTATGGTTTAGGGTCACATAACTGGACCCTCACATATTGATGCGATAAAACACCACACAATTAATTAGCCCACCAGACATGGTTCCTCAAGGTTTATGATCGTTTTATCCTAAACAGAAACATAACTTAGTGCACCGGTGTCTACTCACCGATCTGTGTATCGTGTTGGTTCCGTTCGGCCAAAGACACTATGCCTAGTAATGACCGCAGTGGACACTCATGTTCTGTTATTCGAACAGCTTATTCTAATAGGATGACCAATCCTAGTCAAAGCTGTGAACGAATTTAGGTTATATGGGACCAGTCCATTTAGTTCTCACTTAAGTGGATTATCATATAGTCATGGCTCTCTACTCTGTAATTAGAACACATACTAAGATACGTACCACGATGCAATCCTAAGCTATCAACCATAAATACCTAAACTATAAGTTTTTACGAGCTATAGACCTCATCAATTCCAATATCATACACCCCACAAAAAGATACCCCTAGAGAAAACAGATCCCGCAGCCCTACACTCTAAAAAACACCGAAAAAAATCCTCCCCAAGACCTTCCGGTCTATAATGTATTTTCTTCCCTATCCCTTGATGATGGCTACCTTCTAAACTCTACCTTAGGTTGCTCTTGTGTCTCTATGATCCCCTAGGTTCATCCTAGGATTGCCTATGTATAGGCATACATTTGTATCCAACTTGGAGAAGAAATTCAATACGAAAATGCAGGCCGAACCGCCTCACCCATTTGCTGCCAGTCCATATCGTGCATACGATCTGCTAGTGTAAGTCGTGCACACAACTTGAATAAGTCGTTCGCATGAGGTTCCTGGTAGGCCCGATTTTCTCCCCTTGTGCTCTGTCTTCTGCCGTTTCTTTATGCATGAACCTTGGAGTTGTATGCGGCTTGTTTAGAGACACATCTTTAGCAATCTCTATCTTGGCTTCATAACATGACATGAGCACCTCCTCGAACACGAACACCATCTCTTTGAATTGTGAATCCATCTCCTGATCGTCGTCGCCACCTTAGTCCCCGTACCGGGTGCCCAATCACCAAACTTAGTGATTACCCAAGTCGTTAGACTTGGCCCACCTCCAGATCATCCTTGCCCCTAAGTGTGCTCAACCTACACCCTTGTTTTTCATTTAACACTGTGCATATGATGCCGCTCTCACGGCTACCATCATGATCATGAAAGTTTCTACCATCGCCTGTCAATAACCCTACCATAAGCGATGACCCTTAATTAGCTCTATGATGCTCCTCATGCCCATCGCTCCTAAGCTGTTGCCCATCGGCCAACGCTCAAACATCTTTCGCATGCTGCACCGCAAGTGTGCTCATAGCTGTCGTAACCATGACTGTCGTTGCCTTTTTTCTACTGTCAGTTGACAGCCACCTCATCCTGCTAGACCACAGGTGTACCCGTGGTCGTGCCTGCTGCCACCGCATCCGTCAGCGCCCACATCGCCCGTTGATGATCCATACTGGTGCCCATCGGTACCTTTGCTAGTCACTTATCGGCAACCCACATCAGTCGCCGGTGGCTGAACACGATACTGTCGGCGACTCCCGTGCCATCAATGTGCTTCCCCTTGATCCAGGCACACACATATATAGTGCCATCACGACTTGTCGACGCAACCCGTCAAGTTGGGGAGTAGGTGCCTAGACCGCACCCTCCTTCCGGCAAACACCTTTGGTGTCCCAAATCGCCCTAAGGGAGGAGGTGCCCGACCGCAACCTCTCCCTCGAAGTCTCCTCCGAAGACTCAAACCACCCAGAGAGTACTGGGTCATGTCTCTCCCCACCGTGCCCTTCTTCGAGAGAGCCGACCGTTGTGGCAACAAGCCTCTCGGGGGGCAGGTGCTATACCGCAACCTCCCTACGGGCCTCCGGCTTCCTTTTTGGGTGCCGCTTCTAGGTCTTCTTTCTCACCGTGTGTAGCGCGTGCATCTCGATCCCCTTTTCTCGGTCTACCTTGTTTTAAGCCATTGAATTAGAACCTCTCCGGATCCCCGTACAAGAAGCTCTGATATCAATTCATTTTGATCCGAGGCCCTCACGTAGCGGAATAAGACGTGCGTAGAATTACCATGGACGACCACCGATATGACCGAGCGAATAAAAAAATACAAGAAAAACACCGACGAGGTTCCGACAATGACCGATTAATGGATTTACTAGTATGAAGAAAACTCGAGTACAAGTACACTTGTCTTTAACCAATCCCTCATACACCCCACAAAGAGATACCCCCCATAGAGGATAGATCCCGCAACCCTACACCCCGAAGAACACCGAAGAAAACCCTCCCTAAGACCTTCCGGTCTACAATGAATTTCCTTCCCTCTCCCTTGATGATGGCTACCTTCTAAACTCCCCCTTTGTTGCTCTTGCGTTTCCATGATCCCCTAGGTTCGTCCTAGGACCGCTTATTTATAGGCATACTTTCATATCCGACTTGGAGAAGGAATCCAACGCGAAAACGCAGGCCGAATCGCCTAACCCGTGTGCTGCCAGCCCAGATTGTGCGCACGATCTGCTAGTGTAAGTCGTGCACACGACCTGAATAAGTCGTGCACACGAGGTTCCTGACAGACCCGATCTTCTCCTCTTGTGCTCCGTCTTCTGTCGTTTATTCACGCACAAACCTTGGAGTTGTATGCTACTTGTTTGGAACCACATCTTCAACAGTGGGGGACAACACTACAGTAACACAGGGGTTTGTCATATATTCCAATATATATACATCAAATTCTAGATTGGATTAGGTTAATCTGAAGGAAAATGCGATGAAGCCTGTATACGGGAATCCTGTGCAGACTCATGGGGGGTGTGGGACCCACATGAGTTTGCACGAAATCCGTAATACGAGCTCTATAACATTGCTATAATATAAGAACACAGAGGTTGATTTGTGATGCCCATGCCTTCAACTCAAAACAAATCCAAACTGAGATCATGTAGGTAACAACCAACCCAAACATGAGCCAACTTATATCAGCCCGACCTAACTAAAACATCAGGTTGTGTTGGGTTCGGTCATGTTCAGTTAGCCCCTCGTATATCCAAAACAAGACTGGACAAGGTTTCACGGTCCTTCCAGCCGTCTAGGGATTCAAATCCAACCTAATCAGTTTTTTTTTTTAGTACAAGCCTTGAATTCACAGGAGATCAAATATTTTATTTAGTACAAGCCTTGAATTCACCCACAGGAGCAGCACATTATTATACGTGATGAAGGCTTAGAACCAATTTGAGATTCGATCATGGAACCTCCTGAGAAGGAAACAATGGGTTTATCGATAGGATGCAACCACATTTGTAATCCAATTAGCCCATTAGATCTAGTTCTTCATATCCGAACACTGAAATTCAAGTTCGGTCTGGGTTGGATTTAATTCTCATCCTACATTGCTAACGTTTTGTTAGTTGTGGTTGTATATACTATGTATAGGTTTAGTCCTAGCTTGGATACTCAAGAGTTTCGTCGCTCAATGGATCCATTTGATCTAATTTTATTCTTGACCTCTGTAGGGCGCGGAAAAAGATCCAAAGTCAAAGTATGGTGAAAGACCCCCGAGTTTCTCAGTCATTGCCTGTTGTTTTCCGGATTCTCCGCTATCTTCTTACATGGCACGATGACTTGGTCTCTACTTATGTCTTCCAGCTCTTCGCTAGTACTATTGTGTGCCTACTCCGATGTGGATTATGGGGGGATGTTGACACTCATTGTTCCACTACGGGGTTTTGCTTATTTCTTGACGATTCTTTCGTCTCCTGACGTAGCAAGGAACATGAAGCAATTTCTAGAACTTCCACTGAGTTTGAATTTCATGACATGACAACCATCACTACGGAGATCATTTGGATATGGTGCCTACTTGGAGATTTGGGTTTCTCTCCACACCAACATAACACACTGTGACAACAAAAGCGTCATTCAAATCACGAGCAATCCAGTCTTCCATGAATGCACAAAGCATATAGAGACTAATTGCTGCTATACTCGTCAGGAATATGCTCATCGCATGATCTCCTAACCTTTCATCTCCACATATGAACAAACTGTATGCAGATTTTGTCACGAAAGTCTTCTTGTTGCAGTCTTTCAGTATTAAGTTCGCAAACTCTGGATGTTCAACCCACCTTTAGTTTGAGGGGGGATGTTAGTGTAGAGCGCAGCAAAAGCAAGAGTGGCACATACACAAATAAGGAGCATAAAGCTAAACCAGAACATCAAGAGGAGACATATATAATAAACACACAAATTCTTTTTCGTATGCTTGATTCATATGGGACCTCACTCGTCCAGATTGCAACATTCAAACTCATCAAACATATTACATCAAAAGAGTTATGCTTACAAGAGAGATTACCTCCCAACCAAATTGGACTCCACACTCGTTTGTGTTTGGTCCTCCAAATACTTCCAAAAATGTCTCTTATGAATCCTCGATCCAACGGCTCACAAGAGCCCAAATAACAAAAGATTCTCATCGATTATTATTGTGCAACCCGATCGGCTGAATTTTGCCTGAGCTAAATTGGGACTCCGTATCGAAATTCTGCTAGCAGATTTCGCCTGGGCGAAGCTATATGGGTGCCCGAGCATCTTGTCAAAGGAGATACAAGATCATCTACGAGCAGATTTCGTCCGAGCGAATCCTGTGGGCGCCATGGCGAAATTAACCTGATTAATTGCTGTGGTGTTGTTCAAATTGAGCCAATTCATCACCAATTAGTTGTAGTTGTATATAGTATGTATAGTTTTTGTCCCACCTTAGATACTTGTGAGTTCCGCCTCCTCTTGTACTTGTATATGTACATGGGTATAGACCCTAATGAAGACAGTCAATTTGGCCCTCCAATTCAATGTTACAGGTGTTGTCATATCTGGATTCTCTAGAAATTTCAGAGCCTTAGTCTATGCTTGTATCTCAGATGTTTCATTTTAGTGCTAATTAATGGCACTCTGGAGGGTCTCATCAAAGCAAAACGAGGCTTACGCCAAGGCTGCCTACTCTAGTTGTATTTTTTTTTCTGCTCTGCTCGGCAGCCTTATCCCGTCTGCTTCAATGCTACGAAAATAAGAAGCTTATACATGAGATCGATCCGAATTGGCAAGCAGGGAGTAACTGTCTCTCATTTGTTCTATGTAGATGACATCTTCATTTTTGGCAGAGCAGTAGATCAAGAGATCACCTATATAAATATTATCCCGGACAAGTATTGCGGTTGGTCAGGATAGCTCGTCAACTTTACTAAAACAAGGATCTCCTTCTCTAGAAATGTGTCCCGAGTAAGACAAATTTTGATTACAAATACCTTAGGGGTGAGGATTATGAAACAAGATGAGATTTATTTAGGCTCCCTCCTGTTTTATGGGAGATCCAAGATAGACCAAAGCATTCCCTTTTCTGGAGGATAAGATGAAGTCCAAGTTAAAGGGGTGGAAAGCAAAAACTCGATCTCTCTCATGCAGGCAGAGTTGTCCTCACCAAATCCTGCCTCTTTTCCATCTGTAATTATTTTATAGCCACATTGCTTATTCCTAAAGTTGTGATTGATAAACTCAACGCCATCCAACGGGACCTTTTTGTGGGGCTTTGAACCAAACAGAAGGCATCTCTATCTATTGGGTTGGAAGCAATTCTTCAGACCCAAACTCAATGGCAAAATTGGATTCGGGATCTAGCAGTGGTCAACCAAGCCCTCAACTTGGCAATTTATTCGGCACCCAGATTACTGGTATGGTCAAGTTATAGTCAATAGATATGGGCATCAGTCGAAGTTTTGGGATATCAAATTCAAGGCTAGAGATTCACATACCTGGCGCAACCTTCTTAGAGGTAAAGACCTTATCTGGTCGCTAGTCTGTTGGAATGTGGGAGATGGTGCATCGATCAGGTTGTTTGAAGACCAATGGATTCCGAGGCTTTTGGGACAATAGATACTTAGCGAGTTGCAATTGCAATTCTCCATGAAGCTTCTTCATCACTGGTTCATCCAAGTTTTAATTGGCGAGAATTTTGAAAGCCAATAATTGTCTCTCTAAGGCCTTGATGTTTGTTTGGCGAGCAATGCGGGGATGTCTTCCCACTTCTCAGATGATCGGTACTAACACGCGATCTAGTGT
>CANTAL010000507.1:0-93878 GCA_947650365.1 Chamaelirium japonicum | reverse complement strand
TCAATCACAACCGTCAGTTGCTCCCATCCCCACCGGTGAATTGTTGGAGTCTTGCCCCACCCAGGAATCACACTCATCCCATGCAGATGCTATCACAACCATCCGATGCACCCAGGCCCAACCGGTGAATCACACTTATCCGTTACAGGCCCAATCACAATAGTCCAATAAACCCAAGCCCCACCAGTGAACCACACTCGACCGATCCACTCAAAATTTGTCCGCTATACCCAGGCCCCACCGGTGACTTGCGTTCAAGCCATTCAAACCCACTCACAGCCGCCCGCTGCACCCAGGGCCCACTGGTGAATTGCACTCAACCAATGCTGACCAAATCACAGCTGTCTACTGCACCCTGGCCCCACCGATGAATCACACTTACGGGCAAGCCAGGAAAAGGACTGTGATCGGAGATACCACCTCATTAAGTGAGAGTCGGAAAAAAAACAGTGAGTACAAATAGCATCTCTATCCAACAAACCCCGTCCCCATCATCTTCTTCCTTCCTCCCTCACTTCTCCTCTACTACTCGAGTAAGGGGCCGTTTGTTTCAACGAAAGTGGTCACCGAAGTGCCAGAACTCGAGCACTTTGGGTGTTTGTTTGGGTGAAAATGATTGCGGAACTCAGAAGTGCGACTTCCGGTCATCCTTGAGAGGCCTCTTTTTCAACCACTCGACTTCGGAGTTTTTTGGTCCGAAGTGGGACTTCCCCCATCCGGAAGTGGGATTTTATATGCCACGTCATCCCT
The DNA here is from genome assembly GCA_947650365.1 of Chamaelirium japonicum. Lineage (NCBI taxonomy): Eukaryota > Viridiplantae > Streptophyta > Magnoliopsida > Liliales > Melanthiaceae > Chamaelirium > Chamaelirium japonicum. The sequence continues at coordinate 93,128 of CANTAL010000507.1, read as the reverse complement.
GCAGAACACCTTTACACTTTGTCATTTTTCTTATAATGCTTTTATGCTTGTAGAACACTTTCTACACTTCTGCCACTTTCCTGCAGAACACTTTCGTCAAAACAAACAATGAAAGTTGTAGAACTATAGCTCCTAGTATTACCACTTTCATCAAAACAAACAACGGAGCCGGGACTTCCGATCGAAAGTCTCGGTCAACACTTCCAGCACTTCTTCCACTTTTAGCACTTCTCCTACTTCCTAACAGCCAAACGACCCCTAATAAGCGGGGAGGGGATGAGCCGCTAGGCAGCCTCACTGAAACATCAGGTGGCCGGTTTGACATGGCGACACCACACACCACACGCCTGATGATTTTCTATGTCTCCGAGAGTTGTGCCGGGAAAGCAACCCGATGGACAATTGCTCAAGGGCCGGAGGAGAGGAAGGAAAAGGAGACCCGGGCCCACAATGTTCAGCTCCAAGCGTTTATCTCCTTGGACGAACGTTGTTGCCGCAGTGGCCACCGATATCTTCACTCTTACAGTCGTGGCCGCCACAGGTATTCGACACCACTTTCCGACTGTCGTTGATCCGTCCTTTTGAAACTCCAATTAAATATTTCCCTTTTATCTGTTGGGATAATCTACCCCTAATTCAAATCATGTCGGATGGGGACTTCACCCCTCCATGGCATATACAGGGTATTGAGTATGACTGCAAGAATTTATCTAGTATTGTTAGTTCGTGCAATACTAGATATTTCGAAATATATTGTTTGACAAAAATATCCTTTATTCTAATCAATAAATAAGATCCAATATTAGGTTGTTTTCAAATTTTCATCTCCAGAGAAATCATGTACGGAGCAAATACCACACAAGATATTTGGCGAAACTATCACAGGGGACTGGTCAAATATGAAGAGCACATGAGGCCATAAAAGGTATTTCGAAATATGTTAATGTTTGGCAAAAGTATCCTTTATTCCCATTGCAACAACAAAAGATGGCAATGCCAATTAAATTACCTCCAATGCAAAAAGAAGCATGTGTGTGTAGAGGTTCATCAAGGTGGAGGCCACAATCAGACCTCCATGGAGGCGCCACATACCTGCGCAAATAGAGTCGACCGCCACCCCTGATCAGGGAATAAACTGCCTCAAGATGGGAATAGAAACGCCCACCATCCGACAGAAAAACCCACCACTCGACGGAAACTACATACATCGTCATCCATGCGGAACAACTGTCACCACACCAGTGGTCTCTACATACAACCGCCACAAAACATCGCCACCACCAGCGAAAGACTACGCCACACCGGACGGATAAAAATGTGCACCCAGAAAAAGATCTAAAAAAATGAACCGGAGCTAGCTACTCCATGAATAATTTTTTTTTCACACCCCAAACAAATTTTCACCACTTTAGGGCTTTCCTTGCACGCGGCTGATCAGCGGTTCTTGGCTAGCTGCTGCGTTTTGGGCTTCTTGATGTACACTTTGGATATGACGACGCAGTTAGCCATCTTTGGGTCGGCAACATTTTGGAAGCGATCCAAGTCTGGGTTGAGCCGATACTCCTACATGACATACTGTGTCTTGGTGGCCGACGTCGACGGCGAGGTCCTCCGATAGAAGACCAACTACCATGTAAAACCAACCGTCTCCTCCCCGACCTGGATTCCGGTCTCGTTGCCGCTGGCCTTCCAATGCCCACCGGGAGTGATTCGACTCCGGTGCGATCCCTTCTCATACCTCTGCGTGGCCTGCGCAAAGAAATAGGACCAACGCTCCGGACCTTTGATAATATCAAGAGGAAGCTGGTCGGGGTTGTAGCAGTACAAATCTATATACGAGATCAGATAGTCCGCAAACGGCTCGTCCGGAACTCGTTTGGCGAGGAATTCCTCCATGAGCTCCGCTTCGACCGGATGAAAGCGGTATCCCGCCGGCACACATATCTCGATGTTGTTGCGGACGATCGAGGAGGAGGAGAAGGGCATGATTGAGGAGGCGGCAAACGGTGGTGACGGGACGATCGAGGAGGGCGACGAGGGCATGATTAAGGAGGAGGCAAACGGCGATGAGATCATCGTGGGAATGAGAGTATAGAGGTAGTGGCGATTGTGATCGATTACCGGCCGGCCAGGTGTTTGAGAGGAAGCTAGGACGGACGATGAGCTCTACCGATAGGGTTTGGAGGCGCAGGAGGGTGCATGGTGCTAGCTTTTATAATGACCTCCTGCCACCGCCTCTTTGGAGGTCTCTTTTTCAACCACTCGACTTCCGAGGTTTTTGGTCCGAAGTGAGACTTCCCCCATGCAAAAATGGGATTTTATATGTCACGTCATCCATGCAGAACAACTTTTACGCTTTATGTCATTTTTCTTATAACACTTTTCTCCTTGTAGAACACTTTCTACACTTTTGCCACTTTTCTGCAGAACAGTTTCGTCAAAACAAACACTGAAAGTGGTAGAACTACAACTCCTAGTATTACTAGTTTAATCAAAACAAACAACGGAGTCAGACTTCCTATCAGAATTCTCGGTCAACACTTTCAACACTTTTTCCACTTTCAGCACTTCTCCTACTTCCTAACAGCCAAACGGCCCCTAATAAGCGAGGAGGGGATGAGCCGCCATGCAGCCTCACTGAAACAGTAGGTGGCTGGTTTGACGTGGCGACACCACACACCACGCGCCTGATGATTTTCTATGTCTCCGAGAGTTGTGTCGGAAAAGCAACACGATGGACGGTTGCTCAAGGGCCGGATGAGAGGGTGAAAAAGGAGACTCGGGCCCACAATGTTCGGCTCCAAGTGCTCATCTCCTTGGACAACGTTGCTGCCGCAGTGGCCGCCCTGTAGGTCGAGGTCATGGAGGGTGAGCGCGAGCATTTGGCGTCATTGGTTGGCTCCGAAGTTCAGCCGGTATCTTCACTCTTACCGTCGCGGCCGCCACAGATATTCAACACCACTTCCCGACTGTCATTGATCCGCCCTTTTGAACCCGTGTTGTTTGGTTTGGATCTAGCCTTGAATCTAATGATGGACGTACGAGAACAACCACACCTTAGAGGAATGGATGGTCGTCCTTTTGAAGCTTAACAAACAGCATGACTCGATGTGCTCCTATAGTTCCCTAATCCTTTGGTATATATAGAAGTCCAAGAACCGATGGATCTTCGACCGCATCCAACCCAACCCTATATAGTGAGACAGAAAACTCTGCCGATCGGATGTTTCATAGCATCATCTCGGTCCATGCTACGCCTCCAGCTTTGCATCCATCCCACCGCATGGCTACCACCCGGGAGAGGAAATCTCAAAGCAAATGTGGATGGAGCCATAAATCTATACTCGACCGCTTTCGGAATTGTCATCAGAGACCATTCTAGCTCCCAATTACTCTCAGAAGGATCGATTCATAGAGTATGCGAGCCTCTTGTCATCGAAGCCATAGCGATTCAACAAGGATTAAAGGCCTTGTCCAAACTGGGCGCTACACAATGCAAGTAGTGATCGAAGGGGATAATCTACCCTTAATTCAAATCATGTCGGATAGGGACTTCACCCCTCTATGGCAGATACAGAGTATTGTGTATGACTGAAGGAATTTATCTAGTCTTGTTAGTTCGTGCAAGACTAGATATTTCGAAATATATTGTTTGACAAAAATAACCTTCATTCTAATCAATAAATAAGATCCAATATTAATTTTGCAAAAAGAAACCAACCCCTCTATATGTATCATTCACTTTCTACCCTGACACTGGGTACCAATCCCAACGGGTTGCCCAGATCCAGTGGGTCCGAGTAGAAAGAAGGGGATACTTATGGAGTGGTGGAACATTCATTAAGATTTTCAGTAGAGTCCTTACATAGCACCTCTTCGAAAAGAGATGAGATAAAACCAGGGGAGGGACAAAGAGAATATGAAGAGCACATGAGGCCATAAAAGGTATTTCGAAATATGTTAAAGTTTGGCAAAAGTATCCTTTATTCCCATTGCAGCAACAAAAGATGGCAATGCCAATTAAATTACCCTCAATGCAAAAATAAGCGTGTGTGTGTAGAGGTTCATCAAGGTGGAGGTCACAATCAGACCTCCATGGAGGCGTCACATGCCTGCGCAAATAAAGCCGACCGCCACCACTGATTAGGGAATAAACTGCCTCAAGATGGGAATAGAAACGCCCACCATCCAACAGAAAAACCCACCACCCGATGGGAACAACATACATCGCCATCCATGCAGAACAATTGCCACCACACCAGTGGTCTCTACATACAACCGCCACAAAACATCGCCACCACCAGCGAAAGACTACGCCACACCGGACGGATAAAAATGTACACCTATAAAAAGATCTAAAAAAATGAACCGGAGCTTGCTACTGCATGAATAATTTTTTTTTCACACCCCAAACTAATTTTCACCACTTTAGGGCTTTCCTTGCACGCGACCGATCAGCGGTTCTTGGCTAGCTGCTGCGATTTGGGCTTCTTGATGTACACTTTGGATATGATGACGCAGTTAGCAATCTTTGGGTCGGCAACATTTTGGAAGCGATCCAAGTTTGGGTTGAACCGATACTCCTGCATGACGTACTGCATCTTGGTGGCCGACGTCGACGGCGAGGTCCTCCGATAGAAGACCAACTTCCTTGTAAAACCAACCGTCTCCTTCCCAACCTGGATACCGGTCTCGTTGTCGCTGGCCTTCCAATGCCCACCGGGAGTGGTTCGACTCCGGTGCGATCCCTTCTCATACCTCTGCGTGGCCTGCGCAAAGAAATAGGCCCATCGCTCCGGACCTTTGATGATATCAAGAGGAAGCTGGTCGGGGTTGTAGCAGTACAAATCTATATACGGGATTAGATAGTCCGCAAACGGCTCGCCCAGAACTCGTTTGGCGAGGAATTCCTCCACGAGCTCCACTTCGGCCAGATGAAAGCGGTATCCCGCCGGCACACATATCTCGATGTTGTTGCGGACGATCGAGGAGGAGGAGGAGGGCATGATTAAGGAGGCGGCAAACGGTGGTGACGGGACGACCGAGGAGGAGGACGAGGGCATGATTAAGGAGGAGGCAAACGGCGACGAGATCATCGTGGGCATGAGAGTATAGAGGTAGTGGCGATTGTGATCGATTACCGACTGGCCATGTGTTTGAGAGGAAGCTAGGACGGACGATGAGCTCTACCGATAGGGTTTGGAGGCGCAGGAGGGTGCATGGTGCTGGCTTTTATAATGACCTCCTACCACCGCCTCTTTGGAGGTCTCTTTTTAAACCACTCGACTTCGGAGGTTTTTGGTCCGAAGTGTGACTTACCCCATGCGGAAGTGGGATTTTATATGCCACGTCATCCCTGCAGAACAACTTTTATTTTTTGTCATTTTCTTATAACACTTTTCTCCTTGTAGAACACTTTCTACACTTCTGCCACTTTTCTGCTGAACAGTTTCGTCAAAACAAACACTGAAAGTGGTAGAACTATAAGTTCAAGTATTACCAGTTTCATCAAAACAAACAACGGAGTCAGACTTCCTATCCAGAGTCTCGGTCAACACTTCCAACACTTTTTTCCACTTTCAGCACTTCTCCTACTTCCTAAAAGCCAAACGGCCCCTAATAAGCGAGGAGGGGATGAGCCGCCATGCAGCCTCACTGAGACAGCAGGTGGCTGGTTTGACATGGCGACACCACACACCACCCGCCTGATGATTTTCTATGTCTCTGAGAGTTGTGCCGGGAAAGCAACACGATGGACGGTTGCTCAAGGGCCGGATGAGAGGGAGGAAAAGGAGACTCGGGCCCACAATGTTCGGCTCCAAGCACTCATCTCCTTGGACGACGTTACTGCCGCAGTGGCCGCCCAGTAGGTTGAGGTCATGGAGGGTGAGCACGAGCATTAGGCGTGATTGGTCGGCTACAAAGTCCAACTGATATCTTCACTCTTACCGTCGCGACCGCCACAGATATTCAACACCACTTCCCGACTGTCATTGATCCACCCTTTTGAACCAGTGTTGTTTGGTTTGGATCTAGCCTGAATCTGATGATGGACGTACGAGAACAACCACACCTTAGAGGAATGGATGCTCGTCCCTTTGAAGCTTGACAAACAGCATGACTCGACGTGCTCCTATGGTTCCCTAGTCCTTTGGTATATATGAAAGTCCAGGAACCGATGGATCTTCGACCGCATCCAACCCAATCCTATGTATTGAGACAGAAAACTCTGCCGATCGGATGTTCCATAGCATCATCTCGGTCCATGCTACTCCTCCAGCTTTGCATCCATCCCACTGCATGGCTACCACCCGGGAGAGGAAATCTCAAATCAAATGTGGATGGAACAATATATCTATACTCGACCCCTTCCGGAATTGTCATGATCAGAAACCATTCTGGCTCCCATTTACTCTCAGAAGGATCGATTCACAGAGTATGCGAGCCTCTTGTCATCGAAGCCATAGCGATTCAACAGGGATTAAATGCCTTGTCCAAACTGGGCGCTACACAATGCAAGTAGTGATCGAAGGGGATAATCTACCCCTAATTCAAATCATGTCGGATGGGGACTTCACCCCTTTATGGCAGATACAGAGTATTGTGTATGACTGTAGGAATTTATCTAGTCTTGTTAGTTCGTGCAAGACTAGATATTTTGAAATATATTATTTGACAAAAATAACCTTCATTCTAATCAATAAATAAGATCCAATATTAATTTTGCAAAAAGAAACCAACCCCTCCATATGTATCATTCACTTTCTACCCTGACACAGGGTACCAATCCCAACGGGTTGCCCAGATCTAGTGGGTCCGAGTAGAAAGAAGGGGATACCTATGGAGTGGTGGAGCATTCATTAAGATTTTCAGTAGAGTCCTTACATAGCACCTCTTCGAAAAGAGATGAGATAAAACCAGGGGAGAGACAAAGAGAATATGAAGAGCACATGAGGCCATAAAAGGTATTTTGAAATATGTTAATGTTTGGCAAAAGTATCCTTTATTCCCATTGCAGCAACAAAAGATGGCAATGCCAATTAAATTACCCCCAATGCAAAAATAAGCATGTGTGTGTAGAGGTTCATCAAGGTGGAGGCCACAATATGACCTCCATTGAGGCGCCACATGCCTACGCAAAGAGTCGACCGCCACCCCCGATCAGGGAATAAACTGCCTCGAGATGGGAATAAAAATGCCCACCATCCGAAAGAAAAACCCACCACCCGACGGGAACTACATACATCGCCATCCATTCAAAACAACTGCCACCACACCAGTAGTCTCTACATACAACCGCCACAAAACATCGCCACCACCAGCAAAAGACTACGCCACACCGGACGGATAAAAATGTACACCCATAAAAAGATCTAAAAAAATGAACCGAAGCTAGCTACTCCATGAATAATTTTTTTTTCACACCCCAAACTAATTTTCACCACTTTAGGGCTTTCCTTGCACGCGGCCGATCAGCGGTTCTTGGCTAGCTGCTGCGATTTGGGCTTCTTGATGTACACTTTGGATATGACGACGCAGTTAGCCATCTTTGGGTCGACAACATTTTGGAAGCGATCCAAGTCTGGGTTGAGCCGATACTCCTGCATGACGTACTGCGTCTTGGTGGCCGACGTCGACGGCGAGGTCCTCCGATAGAAGACCAACTTCCTTGTAAAACCAACCGTCTCCTCCCAGACCTGGATGCCGGTCTCGTTACCGCTGGCCTTCTAGTGCCCACCGGGAGTGGTTCGACTCCGGTGCGATCCCTTCTTATATCTCTGCGTGGCCTGCGCAAAGAAATAGGCCCATCGCTCCGGACCTTTGATGATATCAAGAGGAAGTTGGTCGGGGTTGTAGCAGTACAAATCTAAATACGGGATCAGATAGTCCGCAAACGGCTCGCCCAGAACTCGTTTGGCGAGGAATTCCTCCACGAGCTCCGCTTCGGCCGGATGAAAGCGGTATCCCGCCGGCACACATATCTCGATGTTGTTGCGGACGATCGAGGAGGAGGAGGAGGGCATGATTAAGGACGCGGCAAACGGTGGAGACGGGACGATCGAGGAAGAGGACGAGGGCATGATTAAGGAGGAGGCAAACGGCGACGAGATCATCGTGGGCATGAGAGTATAGAGGTAGTGGCGATTGTGATCTATTACCGGCCGGCCAGGTGTATGAGAGGAAGCTAGGACGTACGATGAGCTCTACCGATATGGTTTGGAGGCGCAGGAGGGTGCATGGTGCTGGCTTTTATAATGACCTCCTGCCACCGCCTCTTTGGAGGTCTTTTTTTCAACCACTAGACTTCGGAGGTTTTTGGTCCGAAGTGAGACTTCCCCCATGCGGAAGTGGGATTTTATATGCCACGTCATCCCTGCAAAACAACTTTTGCGCTTTATGTCATTCTTCTTATAACACTTTTCTCCATGTAGAACACTTTCTACACTTCTGCCACTTTTCTACAGAATAGTTTCGTCAAAACAAACACTGAAAGTGGTAGAACTACAACTCCTAGTATTACCAGTTTCATCAAAACAAACAATGGAGTCAGACTTCCTATCAGAAGCCTCGGTCAACACTTCCAGCACTTTTTCCACTTTCAGCACTTCTCCTACTTCCTAACAGCCAAACGGCCCCTAATAAGCGAGGAGGGGATGAGCCGCCATGCAGCCTCACTGAAACAGCAGGTGGCTGGTTTGACATGACGACACCACACACCACGCGCCTGATGATTTTCTATGTCTCCGAGAGTTGTACCGGGAAAGCAACACGATGGACAGTTGCTCAAGGGCCGGATGAGAGGGAGGAAAAGGAGACCCGGGTCCACAATGTTCGGCTCCAAGCGCTCATCTCCTTGGACGACGTTGCTGCCGCAGTGGCCGCCCAGTAGGTCGAGGTCATGGAGGGTGAGCGCGAGCATTTAGCGTCATTGGTCGGCTCCGAAGTCCAGCCGATATCATCACTCTTACCGTCGCGATCGCCACAGATATTCAACACCACTTCCCGACTGTCATTGATCCGCCCTTTTGAACCATTGTTGTTTGGTTTGGATCTAGCCTGAATCTGATGATGGACGTACGAGAACAACCACACCTTAGAGTAATGGATGCTCGTCCTTTTGAAGCCTAACAAACAGCATGACTCGACGTGCTCCTATGGTTCCCTAGTCCTTTGGTATATATGGAAGCCCAGGAACCGATGGATCTTCGACCGCATCCAACCCAATCCTATGTATTGAGACATAAAACTCTGCCAATCGGATGTTCCATAGCATCATCTCGGTCCATGCTACTCCTCCAGCTTTGCATCCATCCCACTGCATGGCTACCACCCGGGAGAGGAAATCTCAAAGCAAATGTGGATGGAGCCATAAATCTATACTCGACCGCTTCCGGAATTGTCATCAGAGACCATTCTGGCTCCCATTTACTCTCAGAAGGAGCGATTCACAGAGTATGCGAGCCTCTTGTCATCGAAGCCATAGCGATTCAACAGGGATTAAAGGCCTTGTCCAAACTGGGCGCTACACAATGCAAGTAGTGATCGAAGGGGATAATCTAACCCTAATTCAAATCATATCGGATGGGGACTTCACCCCTCCATGGCAGATACAGAGTATTGTGTATAACTGCAGGATTTTATCTAGTCTTGTTAGTTCGTGCAAAACTAGATATTTCGAAATATATTGTTTGATAAAAATAACCTTCATTCTAATCAATAACTAAGATCCAATATTAATTTTGCAAAAAGAAACCAACCCCTCCATATGTATCATTCACTTTCTACCCTGACACTGGGTACCAATCCCAACGGGTTGCCCAGATCCAGTGGGTCCGAGTAGAAAGAAGGGGATACCTATGCAGTGGTGGAGCATTCATTAAGATTTTCAGTAGAGTCCTTACATAGCACCTCTTCGAAAAGAGATGAGATAAAACCAAGGGAGGGACAAAGAGAATATGAAGAGCACATAAGGCCATAAAAGGTATTTCGAAATATGTTAATGTTTGGCAAAAGTATCCTTTATTCCCATTGCAGCAACAAAAGATGGCAATGCCAATTAAATTACCCCCAATGCAAAAATAAGCATGTGTGTGTAGAGGTTCATCAAGGTGGAGGCCACAATCAGACCTCCATGGAGGCGTCACATGCCTGCGCAAATAGAGTCGACTGCCACCCCCGATCAGGGAATAAACTGCCTCAAGATGGGAATAGAAACGCCCACCATCTGATAGAAAAACCCACCACCCTAAGGGAACTACATACATCGCCATCCATGCAGAACAACTGCCACCACACCAGTGGTCTCTACATACAACCGCCACAAAATATCGCCACCCCCAGCGAAAGACTATACCACACCGGACGGATAAAAATGTACACCCATAAAAAGATCTAAAAAAATGAACCGGAGCTAGCTACTCCATGAATAATTTTTTTTTCACACCCTAAACTAATTTTCACCACTTTAGGGCTTTTCTTGCACGCGGTCCATCAGCGGTTCTTGGCTAGCTGCTGCGATTTGGGCTTCTTGATGTACACTTTGGATATGATGACGCAGTTAGCCATCTTTGGGTCGGCAAAATTTTGGAAGCGATCCAAGTCTGGGTTGAACCGATACTCCTGCATGACGTACTGCATCTTGGTAGCCGACGTCGACGGCGAGGTCCTCCGATAGAAGACCAACTTCCTTGTAAAACCAACCGTCTCCTCCCCGACCTGGATGCCGGTCTCGTTGCCGCTGGCCTTCCAGTGCCCACCGGGAATGGTTCGACTCCGGTGCGATCCCTTCTCATACCTCTGCGTGGCCTGCGCAAAGAAATAGGTCCATCACTCCGAACCTTTGATGATATCAAGAGGAAGCTAGTCGGGGTTGTAGCAGTACAAATCTATATACAGGATTAAATAGTCCGCAAACGACTCGCCCAGAACTCGTTTGGCGAGGAATTTCTCCACGAGCTCCACTTCGGCCGGATGAAAGCGGTATCCCGCCGGCACACATATCTCGATGTTGTTACGGACGATCGAGGAGGAGGAGGAGGGCATGATTAAGGAGGCAGCAAACGGTGGTGACGGGACGATCGAGGAGGAGGATGAGGGCATGATTAAGGAGGAGGCAAACGGTGACGAGATCATCGTGGGCATGAGAGTATTGAGGTAGTGGCGATTGTGATCGATTACCGGCCGGCCAGGTGTTTGAGAGAAAGCTAGGACGAATGATGAGCTCTACTGATAGGGTTTGGAGGCGCAGGAGGGTGCAAGGTGCTGGCTTTTATAATGACCTCCTGCCACCGCCTCTTTGGAGGTCTCTTTTTCAACCACTCGACTTCGGAGGTTTTTGGTCCGAAGTGTGACTTCCCCCATGCGGAAGTGGGATTTTATATGCCACGTCATCCCTGCAGAACAACTTTTAAGCTTTATGTCATTTTTCTCATAACACTTTTCTCCTTGTAGAACACTTATCACACTTCTGCCACTTTTCTGTAGAACAGTTTTGTCAAAACAAACACTGAAAGTGGTAGAACTATATCTCCTAGTTATGACGACCAAGATCCAATAGGCCAATAGCCAAGAGCCAAGACTCCTAAGGCGGGAATGCCAAGATGGATGAGGTGAGGTGGGGTGCGGTGAGGTGTACAATGCCATGAGTTAGCCCCATATCGCTTGGAGAGAAGGAGATCCTGAGCTACTTATATAATTTCCCCTCCCAAACATAGAAGACGCGTTCTAGGTGGTTCGATGGTAACCATGCTAGTGCAAAACCTTGAGGTTGAGGGTTCGAGTACCCAAGAGACCAATAGAGGACAATATTTTGTGTTTGGGGGCTCACCACCTTTCCTGCCAAGATGCGTTTTAAAACTGTGCGCCACTACGGAATTCGTAAGAACTCCGTAGTTAAGCGTGCTCGAGCGAGAGTAGTACCAGGATGGGTGACCACCCTGGGAAGTTCTCGTGCGGGCACGGGCAAAGCGGACAAAATCTTATATGTTTGGGGCGGATGTTACACTAGTATTACCAGTTTCATCAAAACAAACAACGGAGTTAGACTTCCTATCCAGAGTCTCGGTCAACACTTCCAACACTTTTTTCACTTTCAGCACTTCTCCTACTTCCTAACAGCCAAACGACCCCTAATAAGCGAGGAGGGGATGAGCCACCATGCAGCTTCACTGAAACAGCAGGTGGTTGGTTTGACATGGCGACACCACACACCACGCGCCTGATGATTTTCTATGTCTCCGAGAGTTGTGCCGGGAAAGCAACACGATGAACGGTTGCTCAAGGGCCGGATGAGAGGGAGGAAAAGGAGACCCGGGCCCACAATGTTCGGCTCCAAGCGCTCATCTCCTTGGACGACGTTGCTGCCGCAGTGGCCGCCCAGTAGGTCGAGGTCATGGAGGGTAAGAGCGAGCATTTGCGTCATTGGTCGGCTCCAAAGTCCAGCCGATATCTTCACTCTTACCATCGCGACCGCCACAGATATTCAACACCACTTCCCGACTGTCATTGATCCGCCCTTTTGAACCAGTGTTGTTTGGTTTGGATCTAGCCTAAATCTGATGATGGACGTACGAGAACAACCACACCTTAGAGGAATGGATGCTCATCCTTTTTAAGCTTAACAAACAGCATGACTCGACGTGCTCCTATGGTTCCCTAGTACTTTGGTATATATGGAAGTCCAGGAACCGATGGATCTTCGACCGCTTCCAACCCAATCCTATGTATTGAGACATAAAGCTCTGCCGATCGGATGTTCCATAGCATCATCTCGGTCCATGCTACTCCTCCAGCTTTGCATCCATCCCACTGTATGGCTACCACCCGGGAGAGGAAATCTCAAAGCAAATGTGGATGGAGCCATAAATCTATACTCGACCGCTTCCGGAATTGTCATCAGAGACCATTCTGGCTCCCATTTACTCTCAGAAGGAGCGATTCACAGAGTATGCGAGCCTCTTGTCATCGAAGCCATAGCGATACAACAGGGATTAAAGGCCTTGTCCAAACTGGGCGCTACACAATACAAGTAGTGATCGAAGGGGATAAACTACCCCTAATTCAAATCATGTCGGATGGGGACTTCACCCCTCCATGGCAGATACAGAGTATTGTGTATGACTGCAGGAGTTTATCTAGTCATGTTAGTTCGTGCAAGACTAGATATTTCGAAATATATTGTTTGACAAAAATAACCTTCATTCTAATCAATAAATAAGATCCAATATTAATTTTGCAAAAAGAAACCAATCCCTCCATATGTATCATTCACTTTCTACCCTGACACTGGGTACCAATCCCAACGGGCTGCCCAGATCCAGTGGGTCCGAGTAGAAAGAAGGGGATACCTATGGAGTGGTGGAGCATTCATTAAGATTTTCAGTAGAGTCCTTACATAGCACCTCTTCGAAAAGAGATGAGATAAAATTAGGGGAGGGACAAAGAGAATATGAAGAGCACATGAGGCCATAAAAGGTATTTCGAAATATGTTAATGTTTGGCAAAAGTATCATTTATTCCCATTGCAGCAACAAAAGATTGCAATGCCAATTAAATTACCCCCAATGCAAAAATAAGCGTGTGTGTGTGTAGAGGTTCATCAAGATGGAGGCCACAATCAGACCTCCATGGAGGCGCCACATGCCTGCGCAAATAGAGTCGACCGCCACCCCTGATCAGGGAATAAACTGCCTCGAGATGGGAATAGAAATGCCCACCATCCGATAGAAAAACCCACCACCCGACGGGAACTACATACATCGCCATCCATGCAGAACAACTGCCACCACACCAGTGGTCTCTACATACAACCGCCACAAAACATCGCCACCACCAGCGAAAGACTACGCCACACCGGATGGATAAAAATGTACACCCATAAAAAGATCTAAAAAAATGAACCGAAGCTAGCTACTCCATGAATAATTTTTTTTCACACCCCAAACTAATTTTCACCACTTTAGGGCTTTCCTTGCACGCGGCCGATCAGCGGTTCTTGGCTAGCTGCTGCGATTTGGGCTTCTTGTTGTACACTTTGGATATGACGACGCAGTTAGCCATCTTTGGGTCGGCAACATTTTGGAAGCGATCCAAGTCTGGGTTGAGCCGATACTCATGCATGACGTACTGCGTCTTGGTGGCCGACATCGACGGCGAGGTCCTCCGATAGAAGACCAACTTCCTTGTAAAACCAATCGTCTCCTCCCCGACCTGGATGCCGGTCTCGTTACCGCTGGCCTTCCAGTGCCCACCGGGAGTGGTTCGACTCCGGTGCGATCCCTTCTCATACCTCTGCGTGGCTTGCGCAAAGAAATAGGCCCATCGCTTTGGACCTTTGATGATATCAAGAGGAAGCTGGTCAGGGTTGTAGCAGTACAAATCTATATACGGGATCAGATAGTCCGCAAACGGCTCGCCCAGAACTCGTTTGGCGAGGAATTCCTCCACGAGCTCCGCTTCGGCCGGATGAAAGCGGTATCCCGCCAGCACACATATCTCGATGTTGTTGCGGACGATCGAGGAGGAGGAGGAGGGCATGATTGAGGACCCGGCAAACGATGGTGACGGGACGATCGAGGAGGAGGACGAGGGCATGATTAAGGAGGAGGCAAACGACGACGAGATCATCGTGGGCATGAGAGTATAGAGGTAGTGGCGATTGTGATCGATTACCGGCCGGCCAGGTGTTTGAGAGGAAGCTAGGACGTACGATGAGCTCTACCGATAGGGTTTGGAGGCGCAGGAGGGTGCATGGTGCTGGCTTTTATAATGACCTCCTGCCACCGCCTCTTTGGAGGTCTCTTTTTCAAGCACTCGACTTCGGAAATTTTTGGTCCGAAGTGAGACTTCCCCCTTGCGGAAGTGGGATTTTATATGCCACGTCATCCCTGCAGAACAACTTTTACGCTTTATGTCATTTTTCTTATAACACTTTTCTCCTTGTAGAACACTTTCTACACTTCTGCCACTTTTCTGCAGAACAGTTTTGTCAAAACAAACACTAAAAGTGGTAGAACTACAACTCCTAGTATTACCAGTTTCATCAAAACAAACAACGAAGTCAGACTTTCTATCAGAAGTCTCGGTCAACACTTCCAACACTTTTTCCACTTTCAACACTTCTCCTACTTCCTAACAGCCAAACGGCCCCTAATAAGCGAGGAGGGGATGAGCCGCCATGCAGCCTCACTGAAACAGCAGGTGGCTGGTTTGACATGGCGACACCACACACCACTAGCTTGATGATTTTCTATGTCTCCGAGAGTTGTACCGAGAAAGCAACATGATGGACGGTTGCTCAAGGGCCGGATGAGATGGAGGAAAAGGAGAACCGGGCCCACAATGTTCAGCTCCAAGCACTCATCTCCTTGGACGACGTTGCTGCCGCAGTTGCCGCCCAGTAGGTCGAGGTCATGGAGGGTGAGCGCGAGCATTTGGCGTCATTGGTAGGCTCCGAAGTCCAGCCGATATCTTCACTCTTACCATCGCGACCGCCACAGATATTCAACACCACTTCCCGACTGTCATTGATCCGCCCTTTTGAACCAGTGTTGTTTGGTTTGGATCTAGCCTGAATCTGATGATGGACGTACGAGAACAACCACACCTTAGAGGAATGGATGCTCGTCCATTTGAAGCTTAACAAACAGCATGACTCGACGTGCTCCTATGGTTCCCTAATCCTTTGGTATATATGGAAGTCCAGGAATCGATGGATCTTCGACCGCATCCAACCCAATCCTATGTATTGAGACATAAAACTCTGCCAATCGGATGTTCCATAGCATCATCTCGGTCCATGCTACTCCTCCAGCTTTGCATCCATCCCACTGCATGGCTACCACCCGGGAGAGGAAATCTCAAAGCAAATGTGGATGGAGCCATAAATCTATACTCGACTGCTTCCGGAATTGTCATCAGAGACCATTCTGGCTCCCATTTACTCTCAGAAGGAGCGATTCACAGAGTATGCGAGCCTCTTTTCCTCGAAGCCATTGTGATTCAACATGGATTAAAGGTCTTGTCCAAACTGGGCGCTACACAATGCAAGCAGTGATTGAAGGGGATAATCTACCCCTAATTCAAATCATGTCGGATGGGGACTTCACCCCTCCATGGCAGATACAGAGTATTGTGTATGACTGCAGGATTTTATCTAGTCTTGTTAGTTCGTGCAAGACTAGATATTTCGAAATATATTGTTTGACAAAAATAACCTTCATTCTAATCAATAACTAAGATCCAATATTAATTTTGCAAAAAGAAACCAACCCCTCCATATGTATCATTCACTTTCTACCCCGACACTGGGTACCAATCCCAACGGGTTGCGCAGATCCAGTGGGTCCGAGTAGAAAGAAGGGGATACCTATGGAGTGGTGGAGCATTCATTAAGATTTTCAGTAGAGTCCTTACATAGCACCTCTTCGAAAAGAGATGAGATAAAACCAGGGGAGGGACAAAGAGAATATGAAGAGCACATGAGGCTATAAAAGGTATTTCGAAATATGTTAATGTTTGGCAAAAGTATCCCTTTTATTCATATTGCAGCAACAAAACATGGCAATGCCAATTAAATTACCTCCAATGCAAAAATAAGCGTGTGTGTGTAGAGGTTCATCATGGTGGAGGCCACAATCAGACCTCCATGGAAGCGCCACATGCCTGCGCAAATAGAGTCGACCGCCACCCCTGATCGGGAAAAAACTGCCTCAAGATGGGAATAGAAACGCCTACCATCCGACAGAAAACCCACCACCCGACGGAAACTACATACATCGCCATCCATGCGGAGCAACTGCCACCACACCAGTGGTCTCTACATACAACCACCACAAAACATCGCCACGACCAGCGAAATACTACGCCACACCGGACGGATAAAAATGTACACCCACAAAAAAGATCTAAAAAAATAAACCGGAGCTAGCTACTCCATGAATAATTTATTTTTCACACCCCCAAACAAATTTTCACCACTTTAGGGCTTTCCTTGCACGCGGCCGATCAGCGGTTCTTGGCTAGCTGCTGCGATTTGGGTTTCTTGATGTACACTTTGGATATGACGACGCAGTTAGCCATCTTTGGGTCGGCAACATTTTAGAAGCGATCCAAGTCTGTGTTGTGCCAATACTCCTGCATGACGTACTGCGTCTTGGTGGCCGACGTCGACGGCGAGGTCCTCCGATAGAAGACCAACTTCCTTGTAAAACCAACTGTCTCCTCCCCGACCTGGATGCCGGTCTCGTTGCCGCTGGCCTTCCAGTGCCCACCGGGAGTGGTTCGACTTCGGTGTGATCCCTTCTCATACCTCTGCGTGACCTGTGCAAAGAAATAGGCTCATCACTCTGGACCTTTGATGATGTCAAGAGTAAGCTGGTCAGGGTTGTAGCAGTACAAATCTATATACGGGATCAGATAGTCCGCAAACGGCTCGCCCAGAACTCGTTTGTCGAGGAATTCCTCCACGAGCTCCGCTTCGGCCGGATGAAAGCGGTATCCCGCCGGCACACATATCTCGATGTTGTTGCGGACGATCGAGGAGGAGGAGGAGGAGGAGGAGGGTATGATTGAGGAGGCGGCAAACGGTGGTGACGGGACAATCGAGGAGGAGGACGAGGGCATGATTACGGAGGAGGCAAACGGCGACGAGATCATCGTGGGCATGAGAGTATAGAGGTAGTGGCGATTGTGATCGATTACCGGCCGGCCAAGTGTTTGAGAGGAAGCTAGGATGGACAATGAGCTCTACCGATAGGGTTTGGAGGCGCAGGAGGGTGCATGGTGCTGGCTTTTATAATGACCTCCTGCCACCGCCTCTTTGGATTCCGAGGCTAGAACGGACGATCGAGAGGTTACCGTTGCATGCCGACCATGCCCTGCTTGTCCGATTCTTTTTTTTTTTTTTGGGTAAATTACAAAAACCTCCTCTGATATATACAACTCATTTCATGTTGGTCCCTCAACTTTTTTTTTTTTTGATCCCTGGACTATGCTCCATCTGCATTTAAACCCCTACATCAACTTAACATAATATCAAACATTTTTAGTTGATTCCCCCTATATTCTTCTATGGTTTCTACCGCCTTTGTTCCCGTGTAAGAGATTGTAAATGTGGGGGGTTGTTAAGCCCATTGATACACATATATTGTTGTCCTTCCTCTCTAAGAGCTTATGGTTTTAGATGTCAATAGATAAATTAACAAATATATAGACCAAAAACAAAACTATAAAAAAAAAAGAGAGAGAAAAAAAGAAAAAATGATCATATCAATTGGCAAAATGTACATAAGAGTTGGCCGCCTTGTGGATACTGTTGGGTTTCATCGTATGGCCCTAGGGATCAACACTGTTTGCCAAAGTCTCAGTGGGGTCAAGCTGTTAAAAAAGGTGTCAAGATGTTAGTGGATTAAATCCACTACGTCTCGATCATGTTCATGTGTGATCAAGTCAAGACTATTCAAGTTAAATATGTTTATTAAACTGGTGGAGTCCTATTCCGTATAGGAGTGTGTACCCCCAATAAACTCGGTCTACTTGATGGGTTAGGAGACTGGTTGACAATCTTTATAAAGAGGGGATGTCTCAACCTTTTTTTATATGCTGTGAGCCCAATCATTCATGTAGCCATGTAGGTTCCTCTCGCGGTTTCCTCTTCTCTTCCCGTGAAATTCGTTGCCATCGCGGATCGTTGATCATCGATCGAGTTCTTATATCAAGTACCATCTCTCTCTCTCTCTCTCTCTCTCTCTCTCTCTCTCTCTCTCTCTCTCTCTCTCTCTCTCTATCTCTCTCTGATTGTTATGATTCGTATTGCCTAGATCCTATTCCGCATCGTAGACGAACAATCGTCTAACAATTGGTTTTAGAGCGCATGGGTGCACAATCGTTCGCAAACAATTCGATCTTTTGGGGGTATTAGACTGATTCGGCATCGACGACCATTTGTCGACATCAAAATCAAGGTTGGCTGGAGAAGATGGATCAGGCCTCGTCGGCAGTGTCCAAGTGCAGAGGTTTTGTTTTCGTACCCCTCAGCGAAGGGGCTGGGTATCGACCTCGCGGTGATCAACCATGTGGCGCCGGCAAGATTGGTGACGTGCTTGCGAGAGTGCAGGGGCGTTGGGTTGTTCGTTGGCGTTTTGGGCTCATAGGGTGGCCTCACGCATCGTCAGCGGAGAAGAGCGATGACGTCCCGGTGGCCTGCACGCAGCAGATAATCACCGTTCATCGGTGGTGGCCGAGATAGGGCAATAGGAGAGCAGGGGGTGGCCTGTTTCTAAGACATGGTGACACCACACACCACGCTTCTGATGATTTTCCATGTCTCCGAGAGTTGTGCCAGGAAAGCAACACGATGGACGGTTGCTAAAGGGCCGGAGGAGAGGAAGAAAAAGGAGATCGACCCGGGCCCACTATGTTCAGCTCCAAGCATTCATCTCCTTGGACGACGTTGTTGCCGCATGCAGTGGCCGCCCAGTAGGTCGAGGCCATGGAGGTTGAGAGCGAGCATTTGGCGTCATTGGTCGGTTCCGAAGTCCAGCCGATATCTTCACTCTTACCATTGCGGCCGCCACAGGTATTCGACACCACTTCTCGACTGTCATTGATCCGCCCTTTTGAACCTCCAATTAAATATTTCCCTTCTATTTGTTGCCCATTTGCCCGTGCTAGTTGGTTTGGATCTAGCCTAAATCTGTTGATGGGCAAGAAACCTAAACCCTAAACACCTTAGAGGAATGGATTCTCGTCCGTTTGAAGCTTAACAAATAGCATGACTCGACGTTCTCCTAGGGTTCCCTAATCCATTGGTATATATGTAAGTCCAGTAACCGATGGATCTTCGACCGCATCCAACCCAACCCTACTGGGAAAGAAAACTTTGCCAATAGGATGTTCCATAGCATCATCATGGTCCATGCTACTCCTCCAGCTTTGCATCCATCCCACTGCATGGCTACCACCCGAGAGAGGAAATCTCAAAGCAAATGTGAATGGAGCCATAAATCAATACTCGACCGCTTCCGGAATTGTCATCAGAGATCATTCTGGCTCCCATTTACTCTCAGAAGGAGCGATTCACAGAGTATGCGAGCCTCTTGTCATCCAAATCATAGCGATTCTACAGGGATTAAAGGCCTTGTCCAAACTGAGAACGATTTTGTTCCAACCTCTTAAAGAGGTTGGAGCATCCCCCTCCTCTCCTCTCTCATTGGTCTATCTCGAGGGCTTTTGGTCATTTCACCATGATAAACAGTATGAAATGACAAACATACCCTTGTAATGGATCAATGATAGAGAGCCGGATGCTCCAACCTGGGATAAAATTGTACTCGTGCAAACTGGGCGCTACACAAGTAGGGACAATCTACCCCCTAATTCAAATCATGTCCGATGGGGACTAGGGGTGGCAATGGGTGGGGTTGGGGTCCGGGTGAGGATCGGGTCGGGTCGTGTCTAAAACCCCTAGACCCGGACCCGACCCGCTTATAAACCGGTAGACTCGATAATACCTGTTTACCACTCGGATCTATTCAATTGACCCAATCCAACCCAATCCGACTCGACCCGATAGACCCACTAGTACTACATATTTCAGTAACAGATTGCGGGTAGACCAGACCCGACCCGACCCAACACGACTCGTTGAATTTTAAACGGGTCTACCCGGATCTACATGTCCAGAACTTAAACCCGAACTCAACCCATTTATTAAACAGGTCTATCGTGTCGACATGTTTATGATCCGAACCCATTTAACCTGACCCAGACCGGCAAACTTCGTGTCGAGTGGTGTCAGGTCCAAAATTGCCAGCCCCCCTCCATGGCAGAACAGAGTATTTGGGCTGGGGCGCCATTAATTGAACCGCTGTAATTCATGCCAAAAAAAAAAGAAAGGACAGAACGGAGAGGAGTCGAACAGTCAGTCAGAAGTTAACTTGCACAGCAAACTTAACCAGAATACAGAGAGGAGCCTGTCAAGGCGAGGAAGGACCGTCTCAAGCCACCATAGGTCGTGTGGCCAAAGGAAACGTTCACATGCTCAATTAATGGGGCGGTGAGGACTGAGGACACGGTGAAAGCCAGCACTCAGTGCCAGTGGAGACCAACCGACCATCTTCCATGCACCCGCCCCTCGCCCCCCCCCCCCCCCCCCCCCCCCCCCCCCCCCACTTCACGAAGCTGAGACGACCCCCCCCCCCTCTCTCAACGGTCTCTTCCGGTCGAGGCATCTCTGTTTGACTTCTCTCTTATCTTACTTCCGCCCATTCATGTATATATACACCCCATCACCACTCACAAGCCTCCCACTCCACCTCTCAGCAAATTCATCAAACACCTAGCAAGCTCTCCCACCCTCTCATATGGCCGCCTCCTCTCCTCTCTCTAACCAAGCTTTTCTCCTTCTGCTAGTGCTCCTTGTAGGCTTAGCCCATGTGTGCATGGGTTCGAGGAGGCTGGCCTCCTTGGTTCAAACCCCTCCGGCCCTCCTCATGACGTACCACAATGGGGCTCTGCTGCAGGGTGACATCCCCGTCTCCATCCTCTGGTACGGCCAATTCACTACCGCCCAGAAGTCCATCCTCTCCGACTTCCTCCTCTCCCTCACCCCAACTCAGCCACCGCTCAGCCCTTCGGTCGCCCAGTGGTGGAAGACCATCGACGACGTCTACATCAGCAAGGCGTCCTGGCCGAAGACGACGACCCACATCCTGTTGGTCGGCCAAGCCTCCGACGAGAAGTGCTCGATGGGGAAATCCCTCACGAGGGCACACATCTCAGCCCTCGCGGCAAAAGCCGGCCCTAAGAAAGGCGGGATCGCGCTCGTGCTCACGGCCCAGGACGTCGCCGTCGAGGGCTTTTGCACGAGCAGCTGCGGGTCACACGGCTCCGACGCCAAGACCGGGTCGGCCTACATCTGGGTAGGCAACTCGGCGACCCAGTGCCCGGGCCAGTGCGCGTGGCCCTTCCACCAGCCCCTCTACGGTCCTCAGACCCAGCCGCTGGTGGCGCCCAACGGCGACGTCGGGGTGGGCGGCATGGTGGTCAACCTGGCGAGCATGGTGGCCGGGGCCGTGACCAACCCGTTCGGCGACGGGTACTACCAGGGCCCCAAGGAGGCGCCGCTGGAGGCGGCGACGGCGTGCCCGGGGGTGTACGGGAAGGGGGCGTACTCGGGCTACGCCGGGGTCCTGCTGGTGGACCCGACGACGGGGGGCCAGCTATAATGCCAACGGGGCCGGCGGGAGGAAGTTCCTGCTCCCGGCGCTGTTTGACCCGTCAACCTCTTCATGCTCCACCCTGGTTTAGGACGGCAAACGTGGGATGTACGCACGTACACTAGGCTCTACTAGAATATGTAATTCCTTGATTCTTTATACCTTTCATCACAGTAGATGACAAGAAACAAGTTAATCTCTTTTTCATCCCATTCTTTGCTACAATTCCTATTTCAAGAAAGTTAATCTTCCTGCCCAAAAAGAAAAAAAATAAAAAATTGACCACTGTATCACTATCTCAAAAGTGTTTAGCTTTAAAAAATTTATTAATCTAAAAAATCATTTTCAAAAGATGCTTTAGGCTTCAATCCCAACAATGTTTTGGTTTGAGCTCAAACCCATCTCGCCAAGATATTTACATTAAGTATTTATTGACATCTTCAACTCCTATCAAATGATTGAAATATCCCTTTGAATTGGTACTTCAGACAATAGAGTATCAATTTTGTTGCTATTCCTAAATCATTATAGTTGTACTATAGCTATTACATTGATTTCACTATAGCATCAAAATGATACTCCGATGTCCCAACTTAATATTACATTCGACCTGCTAAAGTGAAATCACTATAACAATTGAATTAATACTCGGTTGCCTCACATTGATATTATATTCGAGACACTATAGTGAAATCAATATAGCAACCAAATTTATACTCAGCTAACTCAAATTGTTACTCCAAAATTTTCCTTACTCTATCTATTCCTTCTGTGCTTTTTTTTTGCTTTCCCTTCATATATTTCAATTATCACTAGAAAGAATTACGCCAAACAATGGCCTTCGTTTGTCAGACCGTGCAAACCCTTAATCTTGCTCTTCTCACACATCTCACCCACGAAGTTGAGAACAACTCATTATCGAGAGATACATATAGATTACCAAAGAATCACCAAAAGAATGAAGCACCCTGAGAAGAAACCAAGATGAACGCAACGAAGAACTCGGAGAAGATATGCACATCGTATCCTCTTCCTTTCCTCTTCATGAACCCGCTACTTCACCTTCTTCTTCCTCTCTATTTTTCTTCATCTCTCCCCTCTCTACATGGTAAACCATAGATCGGGTTTCCGTTCTCTCATTGACCATGACTCGGTCTCAATTTTCAACCGAGAAGAACTACTCTACCGTAAAAACCTCCCCTAGATAAACAATTGTGGATGTTGTCATGAAATAAATCAAAATATACTTATTTTACACTCAACTTAAAATTTAGAAGAAAAATCTCATCCTTTTTATAACCTAAGAATACAATTAACCATCCTCCATATCAAGTTCATGTTGTGTTTTTTAAAATATTTTTTAGCTTTTTCAGATTTATTTTTTTCATTTTTAGTAAGAGTAAAATAAGTATTTTTATATTTATTTGATGACATCTACGACAACTTTTTACCTAGGGGAGGTTTCGGTCAATTAAACTAAACCTAAGGGGAGGTCAATGCAATATTTCAAACGTGCGGCAGTATCACTGTAATCACCCCAAACTTGAAGGGCAGTAACTATAAATTTAAAAAAAGAAAAGAAAAGAAAAGAAAATTGCCAACCCATTTGCCAGCTTTGCACCACCAACTGGACGTGGCATGATTAGTCGTTCATTTCACCCAGCCCAGACCAGCGAATCACGCTGAGCGTCAACTGACATGCAAAAGGACCTCGGTGATTAGGTGCCACATCAAGTTGGCAAAGCGGTAGCATTGCTAAAAAAAAACTCCCCACAAATGAGTTAGAAGGTTAAGTATGGAAAATATTTATCGTCAGCGTTAAAGTCCCTCTAAACAATTCTCTACTGTGCATGGAAGAATACTTTTACACTTGTTACGAAGAGAGAGGGAGACAATGACTAGGGTTTGGAGAGAACTCCTTGTATTGATAGAATAACATAAAACTACCTCTCATTATAAAAGGAGAGAACACACACCATTAAAATACCACAACTAAGGTGAGACTAATAGTAACACTACATCTAATACCCCCCGTTAAAATGATGTAAGGTATAAACCGACATCAACTAGTTTAATAAAAAATACATCAATATCCCCCCCCCCCCCCCTTTTTTTGTAAAGTAAAGATAGTGGTGGAGCAACCTACAAACAAGTCATCATGGGAATCCGATTGACCTGCAAGTAGGACAATTGGGGAAACCCGACCAACCAGGGAATTAATCAGGATCTTTTAAGGATCAGAGTGGAGGAAACCGACGGTGATGGAAGTCAGCAATGAAGGAAACCGAAAGGGGAGAGATCGGCTAAGAGGTGTGGATGTGTGAGACCCTGTAGGAGGCAGACATTCGACCTAAGAAAGTACTCGACACCTCCTAGAAGATCTCAATCATCACAAACGATGAAGAAAAAAATAGAGCCATAGTTCTGATAGGGTTGCACAACCGAAAAGAGAGAGGATCCGAGAGCCGACACAAGTGTGACTGGAGAGATCTGAGAGCCCGTGCGACCAGGGAGAAAGAGGATAAAACATGTAAAGAGAAAGGATCTGAAAGCCAAGTGCCGGCAAAAGTATGACCGGAAAAAGAGGATTCGAGAGCCGAGAACTGGCATAAGTGAGACTGGAGAGAGGATCCGAGTGCCGACACAAGTGTGACTGGAGAGACAGATCAGAGGGCCTATGCGACCAAGGAAAAGACAATAGCCAATGGGAGAGACGTTGGAGGCTAGGTAGAGAATCTAGATCTGAGGGAGAGAGAGTGAGGATCTAGATCGACAGAAAGATGGGTGTAGATGGGCAAGCTAGCGCATCGCAAGATGCAGGCGGGCCAGTAGAGTGTAGGACGCAGGCGGCCGGACCGACAGAGCGTAGGGTGCGAGCGGACCAGCAGAGCGCAGGGCGTAGGGCACAAGGCACATGCAGGTCGACAAAGTGCAGGGTGCATGCAGGTAGTCTGACAAAGCGCAGGGCACAAAGCACAGTCAGATCTGCAGAGCGCTAGGTGGTCCCAAGGAGAGGCACTGAGAGGAGTGGTTGTAAACAGAGGCAGCTGAAGGAGGTTGGAGTCACAGTCGGAAGGAACTGGGAAGCAGAGGATCAACATCAATAAGGAGAAGAGGCGACCTCGCAGAGCTTAATAGGAAGATCGTCGAGGAGGTGTGATGTGATCAGTCACGTGGATAAGCATACGAAGGAGAGGCACAACAACAAAGCTATTGATAACAGTTGCATGGATGTGCAAACTGCCAACGAGATCCATGAGCAGAGCATTACAAGTCCTGATCGGATATGCCACCAAGGTGTCGTGCACAATGGCGTGAATTAGAGAGTAGATCCTATAGGCAAGACGTTGCACGGCTCATAGCCAAGGACACAGAATACACATAGTGGAGAAGGTTTCACACGGCCAAGGCACACAGAAACGCACATGGGTTAGCGCACAAGGGCAGATTTGGGCGACACACAAGGGCGTGGATGAATGGTCGGCGCACAAAAATGACCTCGAGGAGGATCAAGGACGAGATCTTAGGAGATATCGAGCAGATATGGTAGCTCAAGGTCTGCAGGGAGATAGTTTTGCGGCTAGCAGGGAGGAGGTCTTGCGGACGGCAGGTGCGGCAGGGAGGAGGAGCGTCTCACGATCGGCCAGTAGGGGATCGCGCAGGAGAGATCGACTGGCTAGGGAAAGTGCACAGAGAGGAGGGTTGGCAAGGGTTCGTGCTCAGAGAAGAGGGATTTGATCAGTCAGCCGACAATAAAGTAGTCCGGCAAGAGCTTGTAAGGAGAACAGTCCTAGGCTGTAGGTGACCTACGAGTTGATTCGACAGTGCAGGAGACGTTGAGCGCAAGGCACGGGCGCAAGGCTTCGTCAAGAGGCAGGGCATAGGCGTAGGACGTTGGTGAGAGCACGGGCGGCTGGATTCGACGACGCAAGGCTTCGACGAGCGCAGGGCATGGGATGGCAACCTGATCTTGACATGCGCAGGCGCATGCAGACGTCAGCCAGATTTTTAAGGGGTAGGCAAGTCAAACTTTGTCTGGCGTCGGCCCAGTTAACTTCAATAGGTGCAGGTAGGGTAGACCTGCAGAGCATTGGGGGAGGCGCCCAATGGTCTGGCGCAGGTAGGCAGTAGGGGCTCGCGATCGGAGAGGAGGATCCTCGTGATCGGTGATAACAAACGCGGAGGCCTCGACTAGGGCTCACAAAAAGGTGATCCCACGCGCGATCTGGGACTCACAATACGGGGTGCTCTCGATCTGTCCATGCTTCGAACATGACAATCTTGGGCTGAAGCTCGAGATATGAAGCAAACAACTTGCGATCTGGGTTAGATTTGGTAAATCACAGACAGGGGAATATAGAATCTCGATTGGCGAGGTGAATATTGATCGGAAAAGCTCGACCGGAGATCAAGAAGAGAGAAAATTTTTTTACTTTGCCCGGTCTTCCCGAAGTTGTCGGCTCCGAAACCCTAGGCTGACTCTAATACTATGTTATGAAGAGAGAGGGAGAGAATGATTAGGGTTTAGAGTGAACTCCTTGTATTGATATAACTACATAAGAATACCCCTCCTTATATAAGGAAAGGACACACATCATTACAATACCACAACTAAGTTGGGACTAATAGTAACACAACATCTAATAACACTCACCCACGATATGTTCATCTTACGCATACCCTTTTTACATTCAATCTGCTGCTCTTTTTATTGTCTAGAGATCTCATGTAAAGTACAACTTGTTAGCATCACATTGCAACTATTATGTGATTAGGAACTCATCACTAGCTAAGCCATTCCAAAAGACCTCCACACCTATGAGGCGACAGACTCCTCTTTATTCCGTCCATTCCTCGAGTCTTTGGAGCCAGGCCACCAATGAGCCGTGCCCATGCTTCAACGGCATAAATCCATACGGCCACCCAAAAGGTGATCTCGGCCGTTGAAGCATGGGCGTGGCTCATCAGGCCTCATTACAAAGACTCGAGGAAAGTACGGAATAGTAATCATTTCTAAATCTGCATTGTAAGATGTTAAAGTACAATCAGACACAACAAGAGTAAGAGAAAGAGGAATACTTAACTGTAGGACAGACAGGTGCCTGCCAAGTAGGGGTGGCAATGGGTCGGGTCGTGTCGGGTTTGTGTCGTGTCTAGTTTCGTGTCCAAAACCCCTAGATCCGGACCCGACCCGTTTAACTAATCGTGTCTAGATCCTAAACCCGTACCCGACCAGCTAATAAACAGGTAGACCCGTTAAGACCTGTTTACCATCCGGGTCTATTCAGTTGACCCGATCCGACTCAATCCGACTCGACCTAACCTAACCCGAAAGACCCACTGGTATTATATATTATAGTATCGGATTTCGGGTAGGCTCGACCCGACCCGATCCGTTGAATACTAAACGGGTCTTCCCGGGTCTACCGTGTCCAGACCATAAACCCGGACCCGACCCATTTATTAAACAGGTGTATCATGTCAATCCGTTTACAACCAGAACCCGTTTAGCCTTGACCCAGACCAGCTAACTTCGTATCGGGTCTGCCGTGCCGGGTCCGAAATTGCCAGCCCTACTGCCAAGCGAGGAAGGGCCACCATAGGTTGTGTGGCCAAAGGAAATATTCCCATGATCAATTAATGGGGCGGTGAGGCCTGAGGACGCGTTGAAAGCCAGCACTCAGTGCCAGTGGAGACCAACCGACCATCTTCGATGCACCCCCACTTCACGAAGCTGAGACGAACCCCCCTTCTCAACGGTCTCTTCCGGTCGAGGCATCTCTGTTTGACTTCTCTCCTATTTTACTTCCGCCCATTCATGTATTTATACACCCCATCACCGTTCACAAGCCTCCCACTCCACCTCTCAGCAAATTCATCAAACACCTAGCTACCTCTCCCACCCTCTCAAATGGCCGCCTCGTCTCCTCTCTCTAACCAAGCCCTCCGCCTTCTGCTCGTGCTCCTTGTAGGCTTAGCCCATGTGTGCATGGGTTCGAGGAGGCTGGCCTCCTTGGTTCAAACCCCTCCGGCCCTCCTCATGACGTACCACAATGGGGCTCTGCTGCAGGGTGACATCCCCGTCTCCATCCTCTGGTACGGCCAATTCACCACCGCCCAGAAGTCCATCCTCTCCGACTTCCTCCTCTCCCTCACCCCAACTCAGCCACCGCTCAGCCCTTCAGTCGCCCAGTGGTGGAAGACCATCGACGACGTCTACATCAGCAAAGCGTCCCGGCCGAAGACGACGACCCGCATCCTGTTGGTCGGCCAAGCCTCCGACGAGAAGTGCTCGATGGGGAAATCCCTCACGAGGGCACACATCTCAGCCCTCGCGGCAAAAGCCGGCCCTAAGAAAGGCGGGATCGCGCTCGTGCTCACGGCCCAGGACGTCGCCGTCGAGGGCTTCTGCACGAGCAGCTGCGGGTCACACGGCTCCGACGCCAAGACCGGGTCGGCCTACATCTGGGTAGGCAACTCGGCGACCCAGTGCCCGGGCCAGTGCGCGTGGCCCTTCCACCAGCCCCTCTACGGTCCTCAGACCCCGCCGCTGGTGGCGCCCAACGGCGACGTCGGGGTGGGCGGCATGGTGGTTAACCTGGCGAGCATGGTGGCCGGGGCCGTGACCAACCCGTACGGCGACGGGTACTACCAGGGCCCCAAGGAAGCGCCGCTGGAGGCAGCGACGGCGTGCCCGGGGGTGTACGGGAAGGGGGCGTACTCGGGCTACACCGGGGCCCTGCTGGTGGACCCAATGACGGGGGCCAGCTACAATGCCAATGGGGCCGGCGGGAGGAAGTTCCTGCTCCCGGCGCTGTTTGACCCGTCAACCTCTTCATGCTCCACCCTGGTTTAGGACGGCAAACGTGCGATGTACGCACGTACAGTAGGCTCTACTAGAATATGTAATTCCTTTATTCTTCATACCTTTCATCACAGAAGATTACAAGAAACAAGTTAATTTCTTTTGCATCCCATTCTTTGCTACAATTCTTCTTTCAACAAGATTAACCTCTATTCCATGAAGACTCTTGGCCTCGTTGTACTTTCTCTCTCTTATGTTGGAGTGGTTCCCTGTTCGACTCCCGATATGGACACCATGGTGCAAACTTTCCCTCAAGACCGTCGTGTCTTGTTTGTGCATGTGAATCCGGGCTGTTATGCTATGTTCATGGAATTATGAAAATAATAAATAGCAGCTGCTGACTGCCTACCTCTGTTTCAATCTTCGGATCTCATTGAGCCATTGCTCTAGCACCCAGACCTCTGATGACCTGGCTAGTCCAGCAAAAAAAAGAGACTAAAGTGCCCCTTCCATTACCCCTTTGCTTATCCGAATTGATTATCCAAAATCTGCTACAACGAGTATCAACTCGAACATTAGAGTATCAATTCAGTTGCTACTCCCAAATCATTATAGCCGTACTATATTTACTACAATGATTTCCGAATCAATACTTCGTTGTCCAAAATTTATATTCCATTCTAGCAGCTATAGTCAATTCACTGTAGCAACCGAATTGTTACTATGTTCTCCCAAATTGATAATGTATTCGAACTGCTATAGTGAAATCACGGTACAACTGAATTTATGCTTTGCTAAACAGAATCTGTACTACATTCGAGATGCTATAATGAAATTATGTTTCCGAATTTATTCTCTACTAAGTAGAATCTATACTCCATTCGAGCTACTACAGTGAATTCACTGTAGTGGTCGAATTTATACTCTGAAATAATTATTGCTACAGTGATATCAATGTTACAGCTACTGTGTTTTGGGTCTACTATTGGGAATTTGGTATTTCACTATACAATGCATGTTAAAAAAATAAAATAAAAAATTACATCGGTTTGTTCTCACTGTACATTTGCTATAGGGGCAAAATGGTTATTTTTAAAAAAAGAGAGTGAGGGAGGGATTTAACGATGTACTCAAAAGGCTGAGGGGTTTATCAAACTTCATGGTTAGTTAAAGGGGCAGTAGACTAATTACCCCATTCTTTGCTACAATTCATTTTTCAAGAAAGTTAACCTTTATTCCGCTGACCGCCTGGCTGGTCTAGCAAAAAAAAAAAACATTTATTCCAATAATTCTAACCAGTGTTTATTTTTAGAATATATATTAACCTAAACTAGGTGCTAATCTTGTTCCATGAATGGACGAGATGTTAGAAACGTCCTGACGTATCACCTGATCACAGCCATCTGATTCACCCATCATGGCCAGTTAATCGCACCCACCACGACTGGCAAGCGTAAATCGTACTCAACAAGGGTTGGCAAGAATTAGAATCGTGTGATCGCGTGCCACGTCCATCAAAACGATTATGACATCTCGATATTGGAATAGTATCGCACTCATCTCGTGAGAATTCAAACAATAAAAAAATAGGATGCTTTATGTTATTATATTTAGGGTACAAACACTCTCAACATACTATTATTATTATTATTCATAAATAAAATTGTATTTTAATTTTTAACTTCAACATGGAGAAAAAGGAAAGGGTGGGGCTAGATACAGCCCACAAAATATCTTAGGTTGTCTCTGTCTAATGGCCATCCCCTTTTTTGCCAAAGACAACTCTCGTCTATAGGCCACCCCTTTTTTGCCTATGTTGTCCACGTGCAAGCTAGCCGTCGCTGGCAACCCACCACCGTCGGTCATCTCTTTCTCCTCCTCCCTCCCCCCATCGTCCTTCTTTTCCCCCCTCTTTCCCTCTTCCTTTTTCCTCCCCGTTCTTCTTCCCCCTCCTCTTTTCCTCCTCCTAATCCTGGAAATCGCAATGTTAGCCTTACCATGTTGAATGCACAACAACATCCTCGCGAAGGAAGTTGACAAAGGAGTTGTCCTCTGAGGATGTGGTGCTCGTCGAAAGGGTCCAAAGAATGCCTCATATTTCGAAGCCTTATATATCCATCGTCTAGGACTCTCAGGAACTAGAGAGGTCTTGGGTTACCTTGGATACACTTTTGCCTTTTAAGTTATCCATATATTAAGTTACTCGACAAAAAAAGTACAGTACCAGTAATATATAAGTTCTTATTGAAAACTATTTTTTTGGAATTAGTAGGTAATGTTTATCGTAATAATATGTAAAGACCCTGACCCATATCTTATAAAATTTACCACATGTGAATCAGGCAACTTTGTGTATGGGAGTTGAGGTATCCATACCCATACGTAAAAGTTGAATGGGCAGAGTTTGTATATCTATACCCTACCCAAATTTGATTTGGGTACAAAATTTATACACAAATCACAGTTTTCGAGTAGGATTCGGATTGTTTTTTTTTTTTGCTCCATTGCCACCCCTATACATATGTTTTATTGCTTTATAAATTATAACATAATAGATCGAGTCATGCTTACCTTCTTATCTCATAGATGCTATATTCTTGGTTTTTTCAAAGTTAATTTTCTTTTTACTTTGGTAAAGTGATATAATCTATCTCATATGGACTTTGTTTGAGTCTTGGGCAAAAATCATTGGATATTGAGATATATTTTTTCGTGGGCACAAATGTAATCATTGAAGAAACTACTGATTAAATTTGAGTCCGGATCTCTTTCAGTCCGTTGGCCCTGGTCGATGGGCCCTGTGTACATCATAGCCACGTGCAATTTGATGGAGTACGATTCACTTTCGGATCGCTGTCATCATGCAGCTGTGATGCACACAGGGCCATCGACCGGGGTCGACCGACTGGGGAAGACATGAGCTCATTGAATTTGCTTCTTGCACAATTTTTATTGCCTATTTTCTTATTTTATTGCTTGTAAGAGGGAATGTCGTGGCCATTTTGAAATTATACATGACATGAATGGGATATAAATTACTAGCTTGCAAAACATTTGATGAGATAATGAAGTTTTATTCATGATGCTACGTCATCAAGGATTAGTGCTAAGTCTCGATTTTTTGTTTTTTGAAACTATGTTAGTGTTAATATTAAACAAGAATTAACATTGTGTTATACAAAAGAATGAAAAGACCGATGATGATATGTCCAATAGATTAAGTGGTTGTTTAGTTGCCGTGCAAATGATGTGCATACATCTGCTTGCACATATGACATGTAGAATTAAAAGTTTATATGTTTAGGTGAAATTTTATTTGCATAGTTTTATATGCAAAAGATGTACAAATTAAGCAAGTGTGCATCTATTTACACACATCATGCTCCATTAACCAAACAACCCTAAACTGTTTGCACATGTGTTTTCAAGATCATATACTAAAAACAAATGAACCAAACGACCCCTAAGGTTCTATTTGTATTCGGTCAACAGGCTATCTAGTAAAGTAAATCAGGAAAAAAAATTACTTTGTTGCTGTTTGGATTCAAAAAGTTATAGTAAAGTAAATGGAAGGAGATTTACTAGTAGCCAAACAGTTTTCCTTGGAAAAAGCCAAGTAAAACTTTTGATTTACTAGTAAAAGGCTCCGTTGACCATTCCACGTTAGCCAATGGCACAATCAAAAGATCATCATATAATAGATGCACTATTTGGGGAGTGACATGTGGCCATGTCGGCCGTCTTGCACTTGCGCTGCCGGCCACCACCCAGCAGACCACCACCACTTCGTCGCCCACCACCCAGTTGCCCACCACCTCGCTCGCAACCACCACCCCATCGTCCACCGCCACCATCCCGCCACCCAGCACCCCATTGCCACCCAGCCGTCCACCACCCCGTCGGCCACCGCCACCACCCCGCCAACCACCACCACCACGCCGCCCACCACCCTGACGCTCACCACCCCACTGTCCACCACCCCGCCATAGACCACCCTGCCACCACCCAACCATATCGGCCACTTATCATCAAAACCTCTAGCTCTTGAGGCCTTGAAGGGGAACTGCCATTTCACAATGTCAATGCTTTTTTTGTAGTCGAGCTTAAGCATAATGCTTTCTTTCTTGCTTTTGCGACAAGTTAATAAACTTCTTGGGAACTAACAAAGCATGCTGAGATCGACTGATTAATTCTTGATGAATGCAGCTTGTGAGACATGAATGAAGTCCAGGAGAAAATTGGACCTAGCTACCGATTGGCACGAACCTTAGTAATAAGCTTGAAGATGTACCTGACAAGTCTGATCGGTCAATTTTTTTTTTTTTTTTTGAGAACCCCTCCTAAAAGGAGGGAGGGTTTGGCGGACCCCAACCAGAAATCCATTAAAAACTAAGTCAGAATACTGTTACAAAAACGAAGTGTCTCCTCCCCTAGTCTATCATGCCAAGGAATAATCCGGGATTTGAAGAGGGAATACACCGAATGTCGCAGCTTATCCGGCCCCGAAGACTTGGCATTGAAAATTCGGTTATTCCGCTCAAGCCAGATGACCCAAATGATCGCCATGACCAGCAAATCCCACGGCTTCCGGATCCCCTGTGGGATTCTTCTCCTTCTCCAAGAACTCCAAAGGCCACGGAGAGTCCTAGGGTGCGAGAAAATCCTTGCCTTACCTTCAAAGTAGTCCCACAATTGCCTAGCAAAAGGACACCCGAGTAGCAGATGTGACGCCATCTCCTCCTCCGAGGCACAGAAGGTACAAGAGGCGTCTGGCGTTTGGGGGTGATTCCGCCGCAACAAATTCGACTTCGTCAGAATCTTGTTCCTCAAGGCTAGCAGAGAGAAAATCTGAACCTTCGAGGGCACCTTCGTCCTCCAAATAGCCTTCGACGGTCTATGTCTCTGAAGTCGAGGAAGCAGATACTCATAGAACGATCTAACAGAGAAAACCCCTGAAGAGGTGCAGTTCCACCGGACTTTATCCCGCGACGTCCTGAAAGAGGCCGCCTGCAGAATCGTGTGAAGATCTTGCAACTCCCGCCGACTCTCTTGATCAAGCGGTGACCCTAGCTTTATGTTCCAACCCATAGAGCCATGCCTTCTGCAAGCTTGAGATCGGATTGAAGCTCCCTTAATCCGGGCTAAGGAGAAAAGCGATGGGAATAGCTGCTCCAATGGCCTGGTCCCAAGCCAAGTATCTTTCCAAAATCTAATATCCCTCCCATCGCCTAAAGTAAGTGTTGTCGCCTCCCTGTAGAAGTCCTTGACCTTCTGGATGTCCCTCCAAAAATGAGAAATTCGCCTCGAAGCTCTACCTCTCGCGTGCAAAGGAGATAATCTCTTGAAATATCTAGCCAGAAGAACATCTCTCCAAGAACCACCCGATCCTTGTTGCAGCCTCCACCACCATTTCCCCAGCATCGATATATTGAACCTGCGCAGGTCTAAGACTCCCAGCCCTCCCAGCTTCTTCGATAGACAAACTTGGTCCCATCTCATCAAATTGTAACCTCCCGCATTAACTCCCACACCACACCAAAGGAAGGAGCGCCGAATCCTGTCGATCCTGTCTATCACCCAAGACGGCAGATAGTAGAAGGATAGGTAGTAAGAAGGAATCGAAGAGAGAACTGAGTTCACCAGCACTAGTCTGCCACCGGAGGACAGAAATCTACCCTTCCAACCCTCCAATCTCCTTTCGATCTTCAGAATCAGCTGCTCCCAATCCTCCCGTCTCAGGGCCTTATCACTGATAGGCAATCCCAAGTATTTCATTGGCAAGGTAGCTTCCTTACAGTTCAACAGCCTAGCTAAACCGCTCTTTGCATCCCCCGTGCCAATGTAATACAGGTTGCTCTTCTGGAAGTTAATCTTCAAGCCTGATGTCAATTCCAGCCCATACAGGAGTATGTGGGTGCAAATTTTGGCAAGAAATCTGCAAACAACGGGACCCACCGGCCCTGCCTGGTGGGCCCCCCGAAGACTACAGCGGGACCCACCGGCCCTGCCTGGTGGGCCCCCCGAAGACTACAACGGGACCCACCGGCCCTGCCTGGTGGGCCCCCGAAGACTACAACGGGACCCACCGGCCCTGCCTGGTGGGCCCAAGAACCTGTGGAATCCCCCAAGAGATGGCAGCGGAGTCCAGCAGCTTTACCTGGAGGATCCCTAGATACAGCAGCAGAAACCGCCATTTGCCCCGGAGTCCCTCCCCAGAAATTCTATAAATAGCAGAACCTTCGAATGTAAAAGGATCCAAATCTGATTTCCAGTTCAGAGATCTAATTTTCAGAACCCAGAGCTTTGGAATTTCTCAGCTTTCCCTCTTCCACCTCTCTTTGATCTTCTTCTCTCCTTTGAAGAGATCAGAGTGGTTTCAGAGATACTCGGCCTGTCGAGATCACTTCGATACAAGTGTTAGTGAATTCGGGTTGCTCCCTATAGCACGGAGACGTAGGCTTCGGCTGAACTCCGAGATCACATCTCTCGTGTCCAACTTTCTCTGTTTGCATATTGAAAGTTCCAACTCCAATCGACAGATCGAACAACGATCTTCGACTCAAAACTTCAATTGACTGGTGCGGAGAAGTCTTCGGGTCGGCACGAAGATTTTCCCCCACAGAGTATCTTAAGCGAGACCATCTGGAAAGGGCAAGCCATGGTGAACAAAAGCGAGTCGTAAGCATAATGCAAATTCGAGGTAGTCCAACCGTGCCCGCCCACTCCCTTCACAAGACCTTCAGCATTTGCCTTGCGAATCACGGCATCAAAAGCATCGACAACCAAAATGAAAAGATACGGGGAAAGGGGACAACCTTGCTTTAGGCCCTTGTAAACCTTGAAGTCTGATAACTACTTCTTTGTTTATCGTTGGAGTGAAGTAGTTATCAAAAATTTTCAATACCTGCATATATAACTCAGAGAACTTTAAAAGTAAAGGGCAAGTAAGTATCGAACCATACGTAATTAGATGCCTAGAGAAAAGAGATCACAAGTGAAACTATTTTGAAGATGCTTTGTTTTAAGAAGCAAAACGAAAACTAGAGATTTAAATAAAAGGATTATCAGAAGACAAATCCGCCCAGGAGAGGGGTTTGGTAGACATGGTATGGAGTAAAGTTCTCTTGCAATGTTATTCTTTTTAGTCCACACTTGAGAGCGGAATTTTTACCGACTCAAGTGGAAAATATAGAGTGAAAGCCCCCCTTTATCTAATTTTATTATATAATATTCTCACAATATTATGAATAGAACTCTTCTTATAGTGAAGAAGTAAAACTAATTCAATTGCGAAAATTTATATAATAAAAATTAGATAAAAATAATGATAAAAATCTTAGCCATCTTAGTTAATGATTTAATATTTGAGTGTTGAAGTATCACCCGAATCCCAATTGAATGGAAACACGGGTGAGCTTCGTTCTCACTTAAGAACTAAATTCAATTAATAAAGAGGCATTAACGTTAAGTACAATCAAGAATAAAATGCAAGAGACGAACTAAATATTTACCATGGCATTGAACCCCTCTCCCTGGCGGGAGGGAGTTTAGCCGGCCATGGTTTGAATGCTAACAGAAAAATTAATAAAGCTAAACATTGCAGAAAGAGAAGAGTACGTGCAAGAAAATATAAATAAAAGACGATTTTATTGAATCGAAGAAAAAAATGTTACACCCACTACTTTGAAAATCCTTCTTCAGAAATTACAATACATCTATGCTCTTACTTCGCACCCGCTCTACAAACAACAATTGAAGATAGCTCAATGGAAAACTCAGATGATGATCCTCTCTTCATGCCCATGTCCCTCTATTTATAGGGGTTTTGTAGCATGCTCCCCAAGGCACCGGATTTGGCAGGTGGTCTCTCATTGGTATGAAATAAAGGAAAAATAAAAGGGGAATGATTTGAGGGAGAATGAGAGAGAGAGAGAGCTAGGGTCGGACTAGAGAGAGAGAGAGAGAGAGAGAACCGGGTAAAAGGGATCTCGGGTATGATGTTGCATGGCTGGATCGGGTAGGATTTTAGAGAGATATAGATGGGTAAAAAGGGATGGCTATGATCTCGGGTTGGCAAGGGTGTGAGGATCGGGTGAGAATCTCATGTAAAGGGAAGGCTGTGATCGGAAGTTAGAGAGGTAAATCAGGGATAGAGAGAAAATCAAGGGAGATTTAGAGAGAGTAAGTAGGAAACGAGAGAGAGAAATAAGGAAGGAGAGAGAGGGAAAGTTGGGCACGATCGGGGGTCTCGGCTGTGATTGGATTTCAAGAGAGAGGGAAAGTTGGGCACGATCGGGGGTCTCGGCTGTGATTGGATTTCAAGAGAGAGAGAGAGGTGGCCACGAGGTTGTGAGATGGGGTAGGTGCTGGAGATCCCAATGATATCCGGAAGGGATCTGGGCTGGGTTTCGGTTTTAGAGAGAGAAAAGAAAGAAACGGAAGAGAAAGAGAGAGAGAGTGGATCCCGGGCTACAGCTGGGTTCTCGGTGCGCATGGGGCTAGGGACGTCTGTGATGGTGGGAATGAAAGAGAGAGTGCTGGGTGGATCGGTGCCATGCATGCATGCATGGAAGGATGAGCAATCGGACGGCTGTGATTTGTTAGAAGAGAAGAGAAAAGCTGTATGTGCTGTTAACACATGCATGTGCATGGAAGGGAGGAGTGATCGGACGGCTGCAATCGGGTCGGGTTTGTGAAGGACGACTGTGATGGTTCGGTTGAGAGAAACCCGGGGTTAGAGAGAGAAATCAGGAACGGGAGAGAGAAATAGGCAAGAGAGAGGAAGAAGATTGGAAATGAGAGGAGGTGGTGTGCAGATTTTAGAGAGAGAAAATGGAAAGAGAGAGGACGGGATCTCTGCATGCATGGGCAGTAAATGGGTAGGGATGGTTATATGGTTTCCAAGTGGGGAGAGATTTCAGGAGAGAGAAATGGGGGACGCAGGATGCAAATAAGGTAAGGAAGAGAGAGGATTTTTCGGAAAGAGAGAGAGTAGATGACAGCGGTTCATATGAGAGGGGGTTCGGGTAAAGGTCTAGAGAGAGAATCTCGGGTGCGTGTATGGCTCAGGTACAGCTGCGCTTAGATAGGAGATAGGTTGAGCGGCTGTGATGTTGGTGAGATTTAGAGAGAGAAAAATGAGGAGAAGATCGGTTTTAAGGGAGAGAAATCTGGGCCGTTTTAAGGAAAGAGAGGGACGACTATGATTGATCCGGATGGCTGCGATGGTTTTGCATGGATATGGGAGAGTGTAATGAGTTTTTTAAATGGGATAATAAAATGGAGAATTATTTAGAGAGAGAAGAGATCTGGCCGGGCCGAATTGAAACATCATGCATGGCTTGAGTTTGCAAAGGACGGCTGCGATGCATGGAGGACTGTGATGGATGCATGGCTGGGTTCACATGGCAAAGGGGTTTGTTTTGGGTGTATGCAACATATGGGTTGGCATGGACGGCTGCGATGGGGTTGGTGAGAGTACAATGGACCGTTGAGATTGTGTTGGGTCTAATGCATATCTAAAGATTGGTTTTCGAGTGGGGATTTTAGTCGGGTTTTGGATAAGTAAGGATGGGTTTAAGTCAGCCCCTAGTGAGCTGTAAGATGGCTATGAGATCAAATGAGATATAGAGAGAAAATTCGGAGAGAGAGAATCAAGAGAAATTAGAGAAGAGAGAGAGAATGGCGTTAGGGCTTTCTCCGTGCCACATCTGCAAGTCACCATCATGCCTCATTAAGCTCCGTAGGATGTCCGGGGGTCTTCTCTTGTTCGAATCATGCAATTCGTCCGCCTGATGAAATCGATTCTCCACCAAATCTTGTACTTAGCCTTTGCTTCGTCGTTCTTCAGAAAATACCTCCAAACGCACTGTACAACTTTCATCGAATCACCGTGAGAATATCCATCGCTTGATCATAATGCTCTTGAGCTGACTGCATCAATAACCGGATCAATTCCTTGAAAAATATACATGAAATGATGCTCATTAGGTTCGAAATAAAAATGATAATTTTGACTACCGGGTTCCGTACTTCCATGTATGAGAAGTATATAAATAGTGCGATATGCTGTTGTATCCGGGTGACATTGTACTGTGCAACAATTTAAAAAAAATTCATGCACTTTATATATAATATGAATGTTTTACGCAATAGAGTGATGAGATATGCATAATAAATGAAGGATAATCAACACTAAATAGACACTTAACAAAGTCCTTACCCTGCTCCCCATTGATAAGGCAAGAAAGCTTTGAGGAGACTAAAATCTCTCTTATCCAGCCCAACCAATTACTAGAGAAACCCTTGGCCTTCAGCAGATCAAGCAAAAATTTTCATCTGATCTGATCGAAAGCTCTTTCGAAGTCAAGCTTCAGCAACACTCCCTCTTCTCTAGATTCGCGCAGATGAAAGATGGTCTCATGAGCCACTGCTACACTGTCCAGAATCAATCTTCCATGAATGAATGTCGTCTGGGAGGGGGAGATCAGCAAGGATATGTTCGCCGCTAGCCTATTGGCTAGTACTTTCGTGACGATCTTATAGAGGCAGTTCGACAGAAAGATCGGCCTGAAGTCCTGAATGGCCTCTGCACCAGATTTCTTAGGAAGAAAGATTATCAAGGAGTGGTTCAGGTAGTCGAGACGTACCTTGCCCGAGAAGAAGTCACGCAAAAAACTGCAAAGGTCGCCCTTCAACATATCCCAGTACTTTTGGTAGAACGCCATAGGGAACCCATCCGGCCCCGGAGCCCCATCACCTTTGGACTGAAAGACCACTCTTCGGAATTCCTCGTCGCTAAACTCCACGTCAATGCCCGTGCTGCCCTGAAGTCTCTGGAAGTCCACCCCAATCCAATCAAACGAGACCCCTATGGCTCCATCCGACTCCCGGAAGGAGCTTTTGAAAAAAGAAGTTGCTGCCTCCAGGATATCGGATGTGGTAGTCAAAGATCACTACTCGTGCCACAGAGAAGTCAGGAAGTTCTTCCTCCGGCGAGCATTGGCCACCTTGTGGAAATAGGTGGTATTCGCATCTCCCAACTTGACCCATTGCTC
Source organism: Chamaelirium japonicum (assembly GCA_947650365.1). Lineage (NCBI taxonomy): Eukaryota > Viridiplantae > Streptophyta > Magnoliopsida > Liliales > Melanthiaceae > Chamaelirium > Chamaelirium japonicum. The sequence continues at coordinate 53,049 of CANTAL010000507.1, read as the reverse complement.
CTTCGATCGTTGCCTCCACATCTCTTCCTCCTTCCGTAAGAGAAGGACCAGCTTCTCATTCAGCTCCTTCAACTCCGCAGTCTCCCGCTGCGTTAAATTGGTAGATTCTCCCCGAACTTCAAGGGCCTGAATCGCTGCCAAGGTCGAGGCCTTTTGCCGCAAGACATTACCAAAATGGTCTCTGCTCCAGCACAAAAGTTTCTTCTTGATAAATCTGAGCTTGCTCGTCATGTTCAAAGCCGAGTTATCTAGGCTGCCTGCTTTCACCCACCAACCAGCCAGCAGCTCCTTGAAACCTTCCTCCACCGACCACATTAGCTCAAACCTAAAAGGGGGGCGCACTGAAGAAATTGAATCGGTTGAGAGAAGAATTGGGGCATGATCGGACACACAGGAAGCCAGCCCTGACTGAATCGAACCGGGAAAGCGTGATTCCCAGTCCGCAGAAATCAGGAACTGATCGAGCCTGGCCAAAATGGTGTCTTCTCTCTTGTTGCTCCACGTGAAGGTGCGGCCAGTTAAAGGGAGATCAATTAGCTCCTGTTGCCGGATGAAAAGGGAGAAAGCTCTCATCGCTGATATATCACCACCACTGCGTAGCCTCTCTCCCGACCCTCTCATGATATTGAAATCCCCTGTGACCACCCAAGGGCCATGAAAGTTCACCCGGAGCAAGGACAATTCAGTCCAGAAGTCATCACCTCTACCGTGATCTGTCGGGCCATAGACAGAGGATAGCATCCACTCCTCACCGTCTATCATGTTCTAAAAGATAAAACAAAGGGAGAAAACTCCAACATTCGTGCTCCTCTATAAGAACAGGTCGTCATTATACCCTACCAAAATACCCCCTGACGCTCCAGTAGCATCTTTCGCTTCCCACTTAGCAATCTTCTACGTACTGAGAGACCGGAAAAAATGGCTCGTCGAATTCTCGCACTTGGACTCCTTAATGCAAATGATATCAACGTCGTGAAAAGAAGCAAAAGAACTGGCAACTCTCCTCTTCTCCGACTTCCCCAGCCCCCTAACATTCCAAGACAAAATCTTCATAGAACACAAAAAAGGACTCCCACAGAACTCCACCAAAAACTCCGCCACGACAACTTCCTCAGGACGAAGGCAACTTCGCTCTCTTCTCTTCCATGGCCCTGATAGAGTCAAGGAAAAAACGGACACCATCCAGTTCTGGAGCAGTAATAAATCCATATTTTCTAGCAATGTCAAGGATCACATCATCTTCCAAAAGTGAAAGGGGAAGGGAAACCGTAGGGTCTACCTGATCTAACTCCAAAAGGCGCATCTTCGACCGGACCAGAGCTTGGGCAAGCAGAGGATTATCTGAGGAGCGCTGTAAAAATCTGCCTGAAACTCCTCCTCGCAGATTGAAGCTGAACGGCTCCACCATCCACCACGGCCTCCTGCCTCCCCTGGTCTGCGCATTGATCAGCTGTGGACCCCCGCCTCCCGTTCCCCTGTTCTGTCACAGCACTCATGTTGACATCAATGTTAGGAACATGAGCTCCCCCGAAAAGGGAGCTGTCCACAGTGATCGGCATATGGTCCCCCTGGGGACCCAAAGGGGGCCCCCGCTCCTCCAGTCCGACAGGGACTCCCTCATGCTCGTCAGCAAAAGGGTTTACGTGGGGAGCCACACATGCTCCGCGGGCACCCTCAAAAGAAAAAGAAGGAACGTCTCCATTCGTGCTCAAATCAAGGTTTGAAACAACCATACCTGTATCCCAGGTGATCTGTTGGAGGGATGGCGTACCTGGGTCCTGGCTACCCGCATCCTCTCCCGGTGGATTGGCCTCGTTGGCGCGAGCTGGAGCAGGGAACGGTAGTGGCCTGACGCACGGCTGCCGGAACCTAGTAGGCTGCGGCCCAGCTGCCACTGGCGGACCGAAACCTGGAGGGATCACAGGCTCTTCGAAGGGCATCCTGTCTTCAATGCCGTGCTCCAGGGGGAGATGTGGCCCAGGGGAGGAGGTGGGAGTGAGGTGCAGTCACCTAAAACCTGAGTGGTAAGGCGAACCCTAAACACCCCACAACCATGGGAGAATTGCACCGAGGGAGGGATCATCACGGGCTCGTAGCAGATGACCGTGGCCTGGCAGAACCGCCTGTGGGAAATCGTGGGGAAGACGTTGAAGCACTCCCGAACCACTCCATAGGGTTCCAGCAACGAGCAAATTGAGCCTTCCCCCCAGGCATCGAAGGGGAGTCCGAAGATGGTGACCCTCAAGGCTGTCCTTCTCCTCCTCGCAACCGCCCCTCCCAGTTCCTCCCACGGACGAAAGGAGACCGATATAGCTCCTAGATCACGCACACCACGACCGACTTCGATCTCTAGGAACTGGCGGAAAGGGAATTCAACAAGAAATTCCCCATTGCCGATCTCCTGCACCGGCCAAGCCCAGGATCCCTGCCATGCGTGCCGGAGATGCCCGGAGAGTTCAGCTACAGACACCGACCTCCGAAAGATGCGGCACACCCCAGATCTGTTCAGCACTTCCATCATCTCCTCCCTCCGAGGATCGTCTGGCAGATCTACCGATGCTCCCACCCCCGCGGTGGAAGATCCGGTAGAACCCGAGGATCGGACGATCCCGCACCTATGGGAAGTATGCCCTACCTTCCCGCAGGCAAAGCAAACCAAAGGGTTCCGGCAGGATGCGACCGCATGATCCCGCTCTCCGCATCGGTGGCAACGACGCCCGGGAACCCCCCTGCGAATGAAGCGAGATGACCGGCTTGGAGCTCTCTTGGCACCCGTTACCGATGGGGGTGGGGTTGGACGGCGCACCACGTCGGCGAAGGAGACTCTCTGGTTGGCCGACGAAGAAGGTCTAGAGGCGCCCCCGAGACGCCTATCCCGGGAACGACGCTTATCTTCCCCCCTCGCCGAACCGCCCCCCTCGAGAGTATCAGCCCTGTCTCCCGAGGCTCCTCGGGAGCGAGCGTCGAACGGGCGCCGGTGGAGCCCTAGGGGGGATCGCCCTCGGGATCTCCCTCTCGCCATCTCCAAAGTCCGATCGGTCAAAAATCCATGATAGTGTTGGTCACTTCAAATTTCTGGATAAGAAAAATGTTGAACTGGTGAAACCGTCAAAGGCCCAAGGAGTCAAGGACCACCAAAGAAATCCTAAAAATGGCAAGAATACCTAGCTTTAGTGTGACGATCAATATCCAATAGGCCAAGAGCCAAGAGCCAAGACTCCTGAGGCGGGAATGCCAAGATGGATGAGGTGAGGTGAGGTGAGGTGAGGTGTACAAGGCCACGAGTTAGCCCCACATCGCATGGAGAGAATGAGATCCTGAGCTACTTATATAATTTCCCCTCCCAAACATAGAAGACGCGTTTTAAAACCGTGCGCCGCTACGGATTTCATAAGAACTCCGTAGTTAAGCGTGCTTGGGCGAGAGTAGTACCAGGATGGGTGACCCCCTGGGAAGTTCTCGTGCGGGCACGGGCAAAGCGGACAATATCTTGTGTGTTTGGGGCGGATGTTACAAAATGGTATCAGAGCCAGGTTCTCCTCGGGATGGGGGGGTCTAACCCTACACGAGGACGTGTAGCCCTAAGGGGGGTGGATTGTGACGATCAATATCCAATAGGCCAAGAGCCAAGAGCCAAGACTCCTGAGGCGGGAATGCCAAGATGGATGAGGTGAGGTGAGGTGAGGTGAGGTGTACAAGGCCACGAGTTAGCCCCACATCGCATGGAGAGAAGGAGATCCTGAGCTACTTATATAATTTCCCCTCCCAAACATAGAAGACGCGTTTTAAAACCGTGCGCCGCTACGGATTTCATAAGAACTCCGTAGTTAAGCGTGCTTGGGCGAGAGTAGTACCAGGATGGGTGACCCCCTGGGAAGTTCTCGTGCGGGCACGGGCAAAGCGGACAATATCTTGTGTGTTTGGGGCGGATGTTACATTTAGGGTATTCCAAAAGTTTGATACAAAAGTAGCGGAAAAGCCATCTGTGCTGGAGAATTGTGAGTAGCTAGGGCAATACAGTTATTTATATTTCTCAAAGAAAAATACAATGATTTAGTTTGGTGTAGCTGAAATTAATTATTGAAATTGGAAATCAATTGAGCATAATCCTAAATTGATTATTTGATTTGATGTTGTGGTCGGGCATCAGCTTCGTTGACAAGTTGCAACGGAGAAGGCTGTCAGCTATGGTGGCTGGCGACGACCAAAGTGATGACCACCATGTTCAGAAATCCAATAATGACAATTATATTTGGCACAATTAAATAAAAAGATATTATGTGATTTGAGAGAATTGAGAAACAAATATAAGAGGCTTGAAAATTTTAATAATAGATATTAGAAGAATTTTTTCATGCATGCTCTATATATACTTTGTAAACCCTATCGTAGATCAGTCAATATATATATATATATATATATATATATATATATGTGTGTGTGTGTGTGTGTGTGTGTGTGTGTGTGTGTGTGTGTGTTTTGCTATGGTTCCTTTTTCTGATGGTGGATGAATTTTATTAGTGTGACGATGGTTTTGTCAGGTTAACACGACAATTGGTACTTGAAATCATACGCTGTGTAGTTCCAAATGTACCTAGAGTTCATTTGGTGTAGTAAACATTACAAGTGCTTGGCTTTCTAGAATTTCATAAAATTGTGGGCCGGTTTATCCGGGAGTTCAAATCTCCTCCAGTTGGTTGCCATGTCAGTTTGACCGGTGTGCATCACAGTTTTATGATGGTTGACGGTCCAAAAGTGAATCGCATTACAGCCAACTATGTGCTGCTGTGATTTGCACTGATTGATTGCCTAGACAAAATATGAGCTCTTTATCTAAGTTGTTGAAGAGCTAAGATTTTTTTATATTTGCCAATCAGACCTAGTACCCTATTATAATTATGTCCCATATCTCATTATTTTCTCCAAACCAATCTCAACAGATTGTTTAGAGGCAATGGAGTAGGGCTGGCAATTTCGGACCCGACACGGAGTTAGCGGGTCTGGGTCAAGACTAAACGGGTTCGGGTTGTAAACGGGTCGACACGATAGACACGTTTAATAAACGGGTCGGGTCCTGGTTTAGGGTCTGGACACGGTAGACCCGGGACGACCCATTTAAAATTCAACGGATCGTGTTGGGTCGGGTCAGGTCTACCCGCAATCTGATACTGTTATATATAGTATCAGTGGGTCTTTCGGGTTAGATCTGGTCGAGTTAGATTGGGTCGGATCGGGTCAACTGAATAAACCCATGTGGTAAACGGGCCTAACGGTTTAATTAGGTTCACCCGTTTATAAATGAGTCGGGTAAGGATTTAGGATCTAGAAATGATTAGTTAAACAGATTGGGTCCGGATCTAGGGGTTTTGGACACGACCCTAAATTAGATACGACAATACCCGACCCGACACGACCTATTGCCACCCCTACAATGGAGCTAGTAGGATATGGAGATGAACTGTAAATCTAGCAGATGCCAAATTATAAAAGCCACGTCGTCCATTATAAAAGGCAAAGCGATATTTCCTACTAAATAACGAAAAAGCGAAAGAATTGAAGAGATACATTTTTGTAGAGCTTGTAGCTGTATGTATGCACACTTGACCAGGCCTGAGTAGCCCGGATTTGTGGCCGCGATGACGTCAGACCTGTCCGAAGTTTGGGCCATCGGACGGCTGCAATGCCATTGGGCACGCAACCTGGAGGACTCAGATTCGTTCTAAACCAGGGTGGAGCATAAAGAGGTTGACGGGTCAAACAGCGCCGGGAGCAGGAACTTCCTCCCGCCGGCCCCGTTGGCATTGTAGCTGGCCCCCGTCTTGGGGTCCACCAGTAGCGCCCCGGCGTAGCCCGGGTACGCCCCCTTCCCGTACACCCCCGGGCACGCCGTCGCCGCCTCCAGTGGCGCCTCCTTGGGGCCCTGGTAGTACCCGTCGCCGAACGGGTTGGTCACCGCCCCGGCCACCATGCTCGCCAGGTTGACCACCATGCCGTCCGCGCCGACGTCACCATTGGGCGCCGCGAGCGGCGGTGTCTGAGGGCCGTAGGGTGGCTGGTGGAAGGGCCACGCGCACTGGCCCGGGCACTGGGTTGCCGAGTTGCCGACCCAGACGTAGGCCGAACCGGTCTTGGCGGCGGAGCCGTGGAACCCGCAGCTGCTCATGCAGAACCCCTCAACGGCGACGTCCTGGGCCGTGAGCACGAGCGCGATCCCGCCCTTCTTAGGGCCGGCATTGGCAGCGAGGGCGGAGATGTGCTCCCTCGTGAGGGACCTCCCCATCGAGCACTCCGCGTCGGAGACTTGGCCGGCCAACAGGATACGGGTCTCTTTCTTTGGGGTCGCCGTGCTCATGTAGACGTCGTCGATGGTCTTCCACCATTGTGAGACGGAAGGGGACAGGGGTTGCAGGGTTCGAGTAGTGGCGCTAGGGGTAATTGAGAGGAGGAAGTCGGAGAGGATGGACTTCTGGGCGGTGGTGAATTGGCCGTACCAGAGGATGGAGACGGGGATGTCACCCTGCAGCAGAGCCCCATTGTGGTACGTCATGAGGAGGGCCGGAGGGGTTTGAACCAAGGAGGCCAGCCTCCTTGAACCCATGCACCCATGGGCCAAGACAAGCAGCAGGAACTGTAGAAAGAGAATCTTGTTAGCTGCAGAGGAGGCCATTTTAGAGAGAGAGAGAGAGAGAGAGAGAGAGAGGGTTCGAAGATTTTGGGGGTGATGAGAGGAGTATAAATAGAGAGAGGGGACGTGGGGTTAGTCGCAGCTTCCTCGAGGTAGAGGCTGGTATTGGGCTCCACCAAGGAGCGGAGACTTGTGTTGACCAAGGCGAAGAATAATGATTAACGTGAAGTTGGGTGGGAGCGTAATGCCGTGTGGACGGTGGAGTGAGTGTGGGGGAAGGTTCGAAGATGGTCCGTCCCCAACGGATTGGGTGGCCACCGCCTGTTTTTATGATAAATATTGAGGTCGGTTTGGACCGGTTGTATCCAGTAAGTGATCATGTTAGATGATCCTCCCGTGCAATGCCAGCACCCTATGAATGAGAGAGAGAGAGAGAGATAAAGGGGGGGGGGGGGGGGGGGATACGATTAAGTTCCTAGATCGCCATTAGCGGCATAGACCGGCCATGAGCAATTAGAACTTGACTCCTTTGATGATATCAACCATTGAAAAGGTCTTTGTGGGGTGGGATTCTCATGCGACGTCTTTGGCGCCGTCTGTGGGATATCCTCTCCGCCCGCACCACGGTCGGCGCCCCGCACCAGACCCGCCTACGCACCGTGCCACTGGCTGTGCTTGTGCCGCCCGCTCTACTCCGCCCTCCCGGTGCCGCCGTTGATGTTGTCTCCATGAACCAGAGAAGATTCAAAAGTGATGAAATAGAAATAAAAAAAGAGAAACCTCATCGTGAAGCTCCTTAGAGACTCATCGGAGCCCATCTTCAGCCGATAGAGTATATTCAGCTTCTTTTACGGCTTTAAGTTTAGCCGATAATGATCCATGAAGAGTTCCGCCAGTTCTTCGAAAGTAGCCACCGCACCGGTGGGCAATGTGTGGTACCAATCGAGGGAAGGCCCCTCGAGGCTTCCCACAAACATACGGCAAAGAACATGGTTCTCATACTCGTATGGCGTCAGGGCCTGCTTGTAGGCTAGGATATGGAGAGCAGGGTCTCCCTTGATGCAGTTAAACTTTGGCAGACTCGGTGTTCACCAACCCATAGGAAATGGGGTTACAAGAACCTTGAAATGCAGTGGCCCCACCGAGGTGATTAGCTGCCTACGGTCTTGATGACGGTGTCCCATGTCGGCAGTACGCTTTAGTCGGTTGAGCAGCTCGCGGGCATCTGTTGCTTTCATGTGCGGAGGGATAGAACATCCAGTGAACCCTGTTGACTGAGGCGATCCTTCTCGGCGATAGCTTAGCGTACCGTCGACGTCAAGGCGATCCCACACCGTTTGCCTTGGTGCTTGTGTAGATACCTGACGCCTCTTGATACGCGGCACATGTGGTTCTTCAAGATGATGACTCGCGCCTGGGCGAGTCCTTGGTTGGTCTTCATCAGCAGCTGAAGAGTTACAGGCCACAACCCCCGCTCTTTCAGCCGCCTTTTTTAGGGAATCCCTCTCTTGCTCGAGGGCCACATTCTTCTTGAAGAGATTTAGCAGCTAGAAATCAGCAGCCGAGATCTCGTATGTAGCTTGAGGCTTTCTCCCTTGAATAACGTGTTCTTTGTCAGATCGATGCCTCGGGGATGACGGGTCTCGCCGATCGCTGTGCCCTTCTGGATGGCTGCCTTGCGGCCCCAGCCGCTCCCGAATATTTCTTCGGTTGGTTGCAACTGAGACTTCTTATTCTTCTTCGATCAGCATATCGTTTGTTCGTTCAGCACACGCCTTTGGTGGGTTGGTGCTGGCCTTCACCATCGAGCGTGTTGATGTCGGCGTGATGAAGGCGTTGATGTTGATTTGGATGAGGACTTGTGGCTCTTCACCGCAAGTTGAATAGGAGTCGGTAGAGGTGTGGGTAAGACTTCTAACGATATCCCACAGACGGCGCCAAAGATTGTGGGGGGAAATTTCCGAGCCGCCTTGATCGAGAATCCCACCCCACATCCTTGATTGAATTGGATTGTTTGTAGAGTTAGAGATTAGAAAGTTGAGAAGGAGAAAGATGACACATGGAGTTGTTGTCGAAGTTCGGTCTTACGACCTACGTCTCCGGGCGAGAGGTGCCACCTGATCTTCACTATAATATGAATATAAAGGGTTGAGCGTTCTCTCGACAGGCTGAGAGAGGCTTCTTACAATGTGCTTGCACGGGGCAATTAGAAGAGAAACGAGAAGGGGAGAATTGAGCTCTAGCACTTGCTCTGGAATCCTCCTCCTCTGATTGAATGACCAACCCCCTTCCTGGATGCCTCGGGGGTCCTTTTATAGCGTAGGCATGTGCCCGATATAGCAGTGATGACGTGGCGCTGATGACGTGGCACTGGTTTTGGGCCTCCTTGCTGGGCCCTTATTGGGCCGTTGTTCGGGCCCAATAAGGGGGAGGGCTTGATCTGCGAGCCCCGTAGAGTGGGCCCATGAACCTGGGTGGGCTTACTCACTTGGGCTGTTGCGCGGGCCCATGCCGCTCTGATCCGGTCCGGTACAATTTTTGCACCCACAGTCTTCTGTTGGAAGGTTCTTCTGTTCCTCACTATAACCAAATGGTCTAGCAGGTAGCTGCACAGAGAATGCCTTAGTCTTTTCTTATCGTCGTTTGTATTATGGGTTACCTCTGCGGTCTCTAAAGTGAGAGCAAGGAGAAAGGATGCGAACTGACCCCAATCTTGGACTTGAAGGCATCCCATATTGCTCTTGCAATGACGTACTTGAGTAAAAATGTGTAGCGAGAGATAAGTTAATTGCTATAAATTGGAAGTATGGAGGAATGCTTCAAAAAATTAGGGTTTAAGAATGAGTAGAAATAAGTTAATGGAGATGGCAATTGTATAGTGAAAGCCTATTAACAGTTGACTTCTTAGATTTAAAACAATCTAATTATTTTCGATGACTGGGATCTATTATAGAAAAAACAAGGGTTTGATGTAATATTTTGTTGGATGAAGTAGACAAATTTTGGGGGTGTGATGTGATTGTTGCATAGTTATAATACTTTAGCATAAGTTTTATTGTATAATCTTGATCTCAAAAATATTGATGATCTAGAATATTGGCCAATAAAAATGGCGCAAGTTTTGTATGAACAAACATGATGTATGCAGATGCTATCAAGTACCAAGTATTGCCTGATTTTTTCTTATCAGTGTCCGCCAAGGCATCCCCATTATCGGAGTAAACTATCGATACTTGACTAGCATCTCCTTCACCTCAACATCTTCATTGTTATCGATTGATTTGGAACCATTTTTGTAAACTTTATCTACCTCTCCATCTGCACTAACTTTCACGTGATCAAGCCCACATATAACTTGCACTTTCAACAAGTAACATTTTTTATGCTCTTCACACCCCACTCCACCACCACCGCATGGTTAGACGTCTCCGCATAAACTCCTTAACTCTTTCTACATACTTCTTCACTCACTAGAGTTCGTACAATATTTTTAAACTTCATCTTAATTTTCTGAAGCAGAAGAATTGATAATCGTTATCACGAGGCTATCCCAATTGTCAGGTAGTCCCGAATATATCAGTAGGGCCCTGATATCATTGTCAAAGTAAATTTTGACGGGTTCCAGTTGGCTCGTAATATTGTTGAAGTTGTTTACATGCTTTGCTATGCTCGCACCATCGACCATCTTCATGTTGAACAATGTTTTCACAAGGAAAACCTTGTTGGAGGTAGAAAATCTCTCGTAAATCTCGGATAATACTTCAATCAAGCCCACTGTGTGTGGTTTTCTCTTTGAAGATATTGAAGACTTACTATCGTTGAAGTCAGAAAGGACGTATCAAATAGAGTGCATTCCTGTTGAGTATCTCCTAATCCTTCTCGGACATCTTCCCCGGCTTGTCTGACTTTCTACCCAGAGACAAATAAAGATCATTCTGATTTGAAAATTCTTCTATTTGCATCTTCCATAATCTGAAGTTGTACCTTTGAATTTTTTTATTCTTAATCCGTCTTCCGCCATTACTCCAACCTCCTAGAAGACTTTGCAATGAAATCTTTAGCACCAATGCCACATGTTGCACGGAGGGCAAGAACCCGACGATCTAGATCTAATGAACCGAGTCTTTTCGGAAGTATTGCACTACGAATAAAGGATCAAAGCCTTGTGATGATCACATTCAACAAAAAATCACAGAGAATTCAAGGCACCCACAACAATAGTACGACCAACAAGATATTATCGATAATCAAGAATTTGGCTTATAACTATCAAGAAATTACAACATGCAGTGGTCACCATTTGTCTGACCCAACAAACGCATCTGCTTGATCCTCTTAGAACACCCGTACACACAGAGTAGAAATTCACCCATCGTAGTTATACCATGATATACCGAATGATCAATCAAGAGATGAAAGTGCCCTACAAACTAGGGATGGAAACGGTGCAGTTTAAAATCGAAAACCGCGATAAACCGCACCACATGGTGCGATCTTGGTTTGCCAAAATATAAAACCGTCGCGGTGCGGTGTGGGTGTGGTTTTTGTTTTGACCAAAACCGCACTATTTAGGCAATTATAATGATTAACCGGGGTGCACCGCACCACACGTTTTGGTTTTACATAATGGCACATTGTTACGGTGCGGTGCAATTTCAGTGTGGCGGTTCTGTGTTGCGGTGCATTTTCGGTCTTTGCCCAAGACAGCACTGAAATCACACCGTTGCAATGTCTACTACAAACCCATATGCTTGATCCTATAACACAGAAGATGATCGAATTAGCATGATTATAGGGATGAGCTTCACCTCTCTCTCTCCTCTTCTTCTTTCTCCTTCCTTCTTCCTTTTTCTTCTTCTTCTTCTTCACCACTCTCTCTCTCTCTCTCTCTCTCTCTATCTTCACATCGGCCAACATGAACCCTAGACTTTGTCTCCTTGTCGCTTTCTTTACATCTCGCTCTCTCATAAACGGCCTCAACAACCATTACAAAACCTTAACGTGGCTGGGTATTTAACTAGGTTTTCATCCGATACATTGGAGATAAACTTGGCCTTTCCAAACGCACCCAGGACTCAATCCTGAAGGCCAAAACCCGCTGCTCCCGTTCCGATTTTCTCCCGACTAAAATTATGAACGACGAGGTGAAAATCCTGGGAAGCCCGAGTTCCGTCTGCAGCCTAATTCTTCCGGGCACCTATTGTAATTTCGCCGAAGCGAATTTCCTCCACATAAACTTTTGTCGGGCCTTATGCACCGGACGAACTTGCTGGGCACTCGGGCAAATTCCCTGCTACCAGCACACTACAGATTTCAAGCCAGAACCCCAACAAAACCCACCATAAAGGCGAGAAAGAACTAGGTATGCCTGCCACGATGATAAGAGAGGGCCCACGTGATCTAGTACATGACTTGTCGGATGGGGGGGAGGGGGCATGTCCTATACCACTAGGATGCGACCTCAATCGTTCATCGAATAAAGAAAAGATCATTGTTTTTCGGTAATTATGAAAATAATCACTTCGGTTTATTTTTGGTTTGTTTCATCAAACCAGACAATAAGGCGTTCGCTAATTTTTCTTTCATAGAAATAAACTATACTAATCTGACGAATTCTCATACATCCCCAGCTCCATAATCTAGTGTCGAGCCTTCAGAAGCCTAATCGGCGATCGAGACGAAGGGAGGCAGTTAGGAGCTGCTACTTATTATTTCTATAACACGGGAGAAGGTTCGCTCCACGGTGTCCACACACCAGGAGTCGAACAGGGAACCTCTCCAACATGAGAGAGAGGAGGTACCAACAATTAGGGGTGGCAATCCTTGACCCGACCTGCCAACCCGACCCGAAGTTAGCGGGTTTGGGTTTGGCCTAAATGGGTTCGGGTCATAAACAGGTTGACCCGACTGACCCGTTTATTAAATGGATCGGGTTCGGATTCGTACTTATAACCCGATTGATCCGACTTGACCCGTTTACCGAATGGGTCGTGTCAACCAGACCCGACCCAACCCGAACCGACCCAACCTGACCCAACCCGGCTCAATCCGACCTATCTTGACCCAACCCGACAGGTTTTCATGGGTTATGTTGACCCAACCCGAGCCGACCCGACCCGACCCGACCTATTTAGTAAACGGGTTTAACGGAACGGGTCAGGTCGGGTCAACCCGTTTATTAGGCGGGTCGGGTTTGGATTTCAGTTTTTGACCTATTTATTAAACGGGTCGGGTTTGGATTGGGTGGTTTGCCCTTATACCTATGTCTCAACCCGACCCGACCCGACCCGACCCGACCCATTGCCACCCCTACCAACAGTCCAAGAGCCCGTTGGTCAGTGCCAACATCCAGTACGTCCATGTGGGGGCACCAGCTGTAATGGCTGTAGGCCTGCAGAGTGGTTGGGAGAATTGACGGCATGGGCGCGGCCGTGCATTCCATTCCCCGTGGTCCAGAAGCCCGAAGATGTGAATGCACGTGTGATCCATTCTTCCGGTCCCGCACAGATGAAGCCCATCTTCTGTCTCCCTCCTTCAATGCCATCTATTGCCCCTCTTTTGTTTGAGCTTTGAGCACCCATAACCAAAATCCAAGTGAGATTTTCGTGCACGATCTGAACTCATCTGGGTACATTGTTCCTTCTTTCAATGCATGTCCATGCACCGGATTTCGCATTCAAACCAACCCCTCGATGGATCCATGATCGGCAATCGAATACAATGAACTTAATTTGAAATGTTTGTAAAAAAAAAAAATGATGGAGGAACGACGGACCCATTATTTTTCATCAGGAGGGGCATAAATATTAACAAGGGGACGGTTCGTTGGACTCGTCGAACGTTCAAAATTTTGGGCTATAATTTTTTTTTTTTTTTGAGAACCCCTCCGAAAGGGAGAGTTAGACAGGCCCCAACAATTTAAATTAATAAATCAAGAAACTATGAAGTAGCCCCAACACTAGGCTTCTCTGCCCATGATATAATCCAAAGCTTGAAGATCGAGATCACCGATCTAGACAGCTCATCTGCCCCCGCAGTGCCATTGAAAAAGCGGTTTTTTCTTTCCAGCTAGAGAATTAACCCAAATAATTTCTACTGCAAGAATATCCCAAGGCGGACGGATCTCCTTGCGAATTCGTCTCCTGTGCCATGAACTCCACATAGCTTCAGACTTCTCGGATGTGAAGTGATATCACACTTCGACTCGAAGGAAATTGATCGGATAAGAAGAAAATTCTTATGGTAGGGCGCTGATGGGAAGTCCGGTTCCTACAGCCTCATGAAATGAGAGGAAGTATGTCAGCCAAAATCAAGTGGGGGATTCGGGGTGAAGAATTTAAGAGACTTTAGCATTGCGCCGCTAGGAAAATGGTGGCGGCGGCTTCAACATACTAATGGCAACAAATGGAAAGAGATCATCTGGGATAGGTACTTCAAGAGGTTCTCTCCTACTCAGGTCCGGAGTAGGATTTCCGACAGTCTTTCCCCTTTCTGGAACGGCATTATAAAGGTAGGAAATGCTTTCAACTTCATGAACTCTTTCGTTATCGGAGACGGCCAGCATATAAAATTCTGGGAGGATACTTGGATTAGGGACAATCCTTTGTCCACACATTTTTCCGATATCTATGTTTTGTCTACCAATTAGCAAGCTACCATCAGATCTATAGCTTACATATGTGGTGTTAACACTAGATGGAGAATTCCGCTGACTGCATCTTTGCCGGTCCAACTGCATAATGAGATGGAGAATCTAAAAAACAATTTTGCAAGTATCTCTCTGTCAGAAGTGCCAAACAAAATAAGGTGGACGCTAACGACGCTAGGTAAGTTCATTGTTAAATCATTTTATGATATTTTCAATAGAGATCCAGGTCGATGCCCAGCAGCGAGACATCTTTGGAAGTCGAGAACTTCGATGAAAGTAATTGGACTTTTATGAGGCTAGCCATTAGAGACAAGATCCTTACTAAACTTAATCTGCGAAAGAAGAATCACCCTGGCATGGTATTTTTCATACTAGATGTCCTCTTTATGATAGTAATGAGGAATCCACTGATCACCTTTTTCTAGAGATATTTAGGAGAACGTTAAGCTAAAATTCAGAATATCCTCACACCCGAATAGGCTCATGGCTCTATGGAGCTCTTGGAGAAAGCGGAAAATCCCGGCTGATTTGCGTAGAACATGAGACAGCTTCAATATGGCCATTTGTTGGGGTATTTGGACAGACCATAATGCTCGGGTTTTCAAGGAGAAGCATTGCTCGGTTGAGGTGGTGGTGAGTAAGATCATGAACCTTGAGAAGTTTGGGCTACAGCGCTACGGAACAATTGGAAAGATGTGGTGTTAATCATTTGCAGCTTGTAATCTTTTTCCAATCCACACAAGAGGGATTTCTCAAAAAATAGTCAAGATTAATGTACTTCTCGATCTTCATGTAAGCATGTTAGGGGACTGCCTTTGCTGGTGTAATATGCCAACCTATCATTTGTCTTGTGTCCGTGTCACGCCCCAGAAATCTGAAGACCGATCCCTGGGGTGTGAGGTGAGAAAAGGATGGGATTTTGGGTCTGGTCAATTAATTACACCAATTTGGGTTCTCACAGGGCTTCTACGCTCTCTAATATGAAAAACAAGGAGGAGGGAGAAACAAGAGGGGAATCTTTTAAATTTGATTTCTCGAAAACATTTTTATTTAAAAAGCAGAGAAAGAGAAATGTCAATAGAGAGAAGACATTATCTAGTCAAGCTCGACCTTCAAAAGTCATATCCTCTCAGTATGAGTGACCTGTCGGTGCCACTACATACTGACAGGAGTCTATTGAGGGAGCACGAGGCTCAAGACTCCTACGGCTAGCCAAGTGGTTTTACCCACTACCTAACACTCAAGTGCACCAATCTAGGGTTCCTATCTACAAGGTTAATCAATTTAGTCATTTATATGCACTTATATTTTCATCATGATCTATCCTAGGCTCGGGGCCTTGAGGAGAGGCCTACCCAAAAGAATTCAGCTGGAACCATTGCAACTACAACCATAGAATACTAACTAACTAATAAGAACTCTTATTACAATGTAATTACAATATCTAAAGAGAAAAGACGACAAGATTAACGTACTAAGCAGAAAGGTAACACTGCAACTCTAACTCCGCCTCTGGACTCCTACTGCTACTCCTGAGCCTCCGGACCTGCAACTGAGCCTACTCGTGGGAAAGAGTAGCCCCCAATAGGAAATTGGGAGATTAGCCAAATTAATGGCTAGTGACATCCTAATAGTCTTTAATAATATGAGACAACTAATCTTAATAAATTAAGATAAGATCTATCAGTTCTAGTAGAATCAAAGTTTGCAGAATGATACCTAAACCTATCAATAGTCTATATTCACATGCAATTCCTACAGTCACTAGGTTATCTAACATACAGTCCGTTAGATATTCTACAGCATTAAAGAACAAATTAAATAAGGCATTCATCTAAAGTCACAAGGTCATCATGTGAATAGTCATACAATTCTAAATTCATATATAGATAAAACACACACTATCAAAATGTGAACCCCGGATATTTTGTTCATCCTGCCCCCGGTCGGGCATTACTATAAGGCCTTTTATTTCGATGTAGAGGGCCAACTCTCTCGCCGTGCATCCACCAACACCATGCACAAATCACCCAGATGATCATAAGGGGTTTCCCGTCTTTCACGGTGGAGCTCTACCGCCCAACTTGCTTTACTATGGGTACTTCAACTCCCCGGGACAGGGTTGCTAGGCCAATCCCTACTCGAGGGCACCACCTATTGGCTTTACCACAACCCTTGCCCGTGACCCCTAACCTACTTAACTTCGGCTGTACGTGCAGGGTGGTTCACGGCCCTTGCACGCACGGGGTCCCTACCCTCTAACCAGGTAGATTCACACATAACATCTTTCAACATATACAATGAAGCTACAAAAAGTCTATTTAATGCTTATCAATTTCCAACAATTTACCCCTGGTCCCGTACTGCTCTCGCAACCCATGCAACATAATAAATCAAAAAAGTAAAACACTCATCCCAGTGACCCGTGTGCTAGGGTTGCCATACTCCTCTCAGGAGGGTGGGCCCCGATAATTATTAGTTATTCAATTTATTGTTTAATATAAGGGAATCCTAATTACGGTGTCCATGCATACAATCAAAAGCAATCATTATTATTATTTAATTTATATTTTAAGCATGCGTCGCCGGACTTGCGACTCCGCATGCAAGGCGGGGTCCATTTGACCACATGCGACGATGCCCGGCGGGGCCCGCATGCAGTGTCATGGACACCTACCCTTAGTCATTCTCATTTCCCACTATTAAAGACCACGCAAGGGTAGTAGATGTCACCTGGTTGTCGATCGCACACAACTCCTGCTAGTCGCCTCTGATCCGCCTCCGTTGGATCACCACAATCACAGTCTGATAACATGCACAGCTCTATATCACAATGCTATCGATTAAAACAGAAGAATCAACGATGAGGGTTCTATGCCAAGGATAGTCGGGCACCCTCGATAGGGGACCAACATTGAGTCGACAGCACGCAAATCCGTGCGACTGAAGAACTCGAACCTAGACACTACTAGGCCAAACAAGTAAACAGAAGCTAAACCTACTCATCGAATCGGGCTCGAAGAACCCTTTCTGATGGTTCCAGTTTCGCTGGAATCCGACTTCGGTCGGATGGTTTCGGGTCAAACCATGTAGAACCGGTGAAACCGATCGCATGGTTGGTTCACTAAGGTAGAAGAGGTTCTAGGGTTATATTCTGGGTTTAATAGGTGGGACTCAAAGTTCTGAGCACAATGCCGCTAGTTTCGTCCGAATTCGAGTTCGGACGATGAAACGGTGGTCAAACCATGGTACCGCGATAATATCAGGTCAAAGGATAAAACAGGGTATTAAACAGTATAATTACTATAATAAACTATGGCCAACAGGTAGTATTTTCCGAGCCGGTCGAAATGGCGCTAGTTTCGTCCAATTCCGAGTTCGGACGGAGAAATGGCAGTCGAACCAAAATCGACTGGTTCACGGGTCTGGTTCAGGTGAACCAGACCGGTTCACTATGTGGCTTGGGTCAAGTCTGCTGGTCGGGTCGGGTCTGCAGTGGTTAGGTCGGGTCGGGTTCAGGGCTAAACGGATCGGGTTCAGGGTTAAATTAAAACATGGGAAATTACACATATGCCCCCCCCAACTCCTTCTTCTCCACGATGACATGCAGGCGGGCTGGTTCGCGCGCGCCGACGGCCGACGGGAGGGGCGGCCTGGAGCGCCGGCGAGCGCTCGGCCGGCATCTCCCGCACCACCCCCACGGAGGAGGCACGGTGGGAGGCGGCCGGAGCGGCCGTCGGACTCCGAGAGGTCGGCCGGAGAGGGGCTCGCGCGGGTTTGGGTCGGCGTTGGAGGTGCTCGGCTACACCGACGGCCTCCGGGGAGGGGCTCGGGTGCGGCGCCAGCAGCCGGTGACTGCGCAGGTCGGCGGCAAAGGAGGAGAGGGTGAGGTCGGGTTGGAGGTTCGGCTGCGCGTCGCCGTAGGTGGCCGGGTTCGGTTTGTTCGGACGGAAGAGAGGAGGTGGGAAGGGGGGAGGGCTGACCTGGGTGGTTCGCCGGAGTCGGGGGAGTTACTCGGAGGGGGCTGCGGCTGCTCCTCTCTCTTCTCCCTTGGTCTCTATCTTCTTCTCTCCCTCCTTAGTTCGATCTCTTTCTCTACGTCCTTCTCTCTCTCTCCCGTTCTCTCTATTTATAGAAAAGGGGGAGGCTGTGATAAGAAGGGACAGGATAGGGTTGGTTAAGGGGATAAAGATAAGAAAGATTGGGATAAGGGCTAAAAGATATGGATTTGTCATCCCGAAATCTTACCCGATAATTACCATCCGAATTTCGGATTCTAAATAAATGGGGAGAGAGGTCAAGAGACCTAAATTATGCTAGGAGACCGGGAGGTAGGCTCTAGGGCTGGTCGGGCTCGGTCCCGAGTCCTGAACCGGGCTCGGTTGGAATCCGGGTGCGATTCGTCCATCAACCGGGTTGAAAAGAATAATCACTTGTAACTATCAAACCGAAAGTCGGAATAGGGCCCGAGGGGATTCGTTGGAAAGGTCTCGTCAACGTGAACACGTCAGCGCTTGGTACATAATTTTCTGACTTCTAGATCTCCCGAAAAGAAGGAAAGACTCCAAAACTCAAAATAATAATAACTATTCACCCGGGTGTCGGATCGACCCTAACTTAGGCTCATTGGAAGGCTCTCTCAGAGCTTCATCTAACGTATCTTGTTTCGTTACGATCCGATCACCCGATCTCTTGCAAGAAACAAAGCAGCTACAACTATCGACCAATTATCGTTTTTCTAGGGTTTATTTGCCGGGCTGCGGAAACTGGCTGCGCATACACCTGATCGTTGCACGGAACGCACCATCGTGACATGCTCGAAGTTACGGAGAATGTGAACGTAAAACATCTCATAGGTTTACGATCCATTTATTGGGAAAAGGCCCAAAGAAAAAGTCTGGCTGCAAAAAGACGAAACTAGCCATGGAGGATTTCTATTATTCTCAAATCTAACACCACAGGTGTTACAGTCCGACTTGTGCAGGTGTACTATGCAAAGGATTGTGTCACCTAGCATGAAGAGAGAGAGAGAGAGAGAGAGAGAGAGTCTAGGTTTCGGGGAGAAAGGATAAACCTTCTCATTAGTCCATAGGCCAAATATATAAGCACACGAGAGGGGGGTATTCTATACAGGAAAAAACTATAGGTATGTGTATACACTGTACACTATCACTAACAACCCCCCTTAAACTCAAGGTGGGTCATGCACCATGAGTTTGCTAAATAGAAACTAAAATCATGGAGCTGGGTGGGATTTCATGAGGAAGTCAGCAATCTGCTCTACGGAGGAAACGAATGGGAGAGAGATGGTCCCGACCTTATACTCCTAGTGAGAATAGTAGCAATCGAGATCGATGTGTTTTGTCTTGTCGTGGAAGACCGGGTTGGTGACGATTTGTATGGCACTCCAGTTGTCATAGTGAAGGTTGTAGGTCTAGTGATCTCAACCTCTAGATCTCCAAGGAGGCGTCGCAAGTGGACAATCACTTTGGTGGTAGAGGCCATGGCTTGAAATCCAGCCTCGGTACTGGAGAAAGAGACAATGCTCTGCTTCTTGTTGCGCCATGAGATGAGAGTCTCCAAGAAACATGCAATAGTTGGTAGTCGATCGATGAGTAGTCGGATCACTGGCCCAGTCAGTATCCGAGTAGGCACGGAGGACCAGAGGAGAGGTCGATAACAGGAAGAGCGATCGAGTGATTGTGCCTTGGAGATAATGGAGAATCCGAAGAAGGGTAGCATAGTGAGCAGAGTGAGGGGCTTCGACTAACTGGTTAACAATGCTGCGACGTGAGCAATGTCAGGCCTGGTAATGTAGAGGCAGACCAACTGACCAACGCTACCGGTACCGAGTAGAGTCTGGGAGAGGCTCACCGTCTAAGGGATGAAGCTTTACCTGAAGCTCGAGAGGGGTGGCAGCAAAGCGATCATCGGAAAGAGCAGTTCGGCTAAGAATGTCAGCGGTGTATGTCATAGGGTCATCCACAGAGGATGAGTCGGCCATGATTAGTCGACGTGAACCGGTTCACTATAGACAATCAATCACACAAGCTGCTACAAACAATCAATCACTAAAGATTCGGAGGTGAAGATCGTCGGAAATTCGTCGGCAATGTAAGAGATCTCGACTACGATCAGATCGGCTTTGGCACTTGCAGGGAGAGGATCAGCGACAGAGAGAGATCGATTGCACCCCGATCTGCAAGTGAGAAAGAGAGAGCTGCGCAGGGGAGGAGCTGTCAACGAGATCTGGACAGAGGTCACCGGTCAGATCCGGATCTGGTGCACAGAATTGGCCTGCAGATCGACGCCGGATCGCAGGGGAGGAGCCCCTGGGTTAGGAAGTACATTTGGTCGGTGTTCTGCTCCGGTGAGGTAGATCTGGCAGCAGGGAGTCTGGTGAGGCAGCGACAGCTTCGACAAGGTAGATCTGGTAGCTGCGAGTTTGACGAGATCTTGACGGAGGTCACTGGCCAGATTCGGATCTGGCACGCATAATTGGAGACAAGGACGGATCTGCAGAGGAGGAGATATGGTGGCGAGGCAGCAACAGCTCCTGCGAGGATTAGCGCTCTGATACCATGTCACCTAGCATGAAGAGAGAGAGAGAGAGAGAGAGAGAGAGAGAGAGAGAGAGAGAGAGAGAGAGAGAGAGAGAGGCTAGGTTTTGGGGAGAAAGGATAAACTTTCTCATTAGGCCATAAGCCAATTATATAGGTACACAAGAGAAGGATATATATATATATATATATATATATATATATATATATATATATATATATATATATATATATATATATATATATATATATATATATATATGTAAAACTATGAGTATGTGTATATGCTGTACACTATCACTAACAGATTGCACATGGCAAAGTCTTTTGGAAAAGTAATATAGCGTATGTATCGAGCATAATTCAGTAGAGATGATCGACTAGCCAAAATCGAAAGCCAGAATACTGAAATCTCTCATCCAAGACTACCTAACGATGCTAGAGCGGTTTCTAGTTGTTCGAGCATCACACATCTGTCGGGAAGGGAATGGAGCGGCTGACTAGATAGAGAGCAATCATGCCTCTCGAAAAGGCATCGTTAAGGAAACGAATTAGGCCAGTGGCAAAGCAAAATTGCAAGTATTAGGGACTTGTTTAGTAGTCAGGATCTTTAACCAAGGGAAGAAAAATCTATTCCTATCACGGGGGGGGGGGGGGGGGGGGGGGGGGGACAAAAAAGGAGAGAGGAATGAGATGCCGTTACTACTAAACACACCAAAATAGGATTCCCGAGTAAATACCTTTCTACTAAACACACCAAAACTATTTCACGTGGAGGGAAATACCCTTCTTTTTCGATTTTAAGTTGAATATTTCAGCTACCAAAAGCGAGGTAGCTGTTTTATGCCAAATCGTCGAAAAGGTCATTGTAATTTTTTCTCAGAAAACAAACTGATTGGGGTGTTTGGCATCGATCCGGAACCATCCGTTTCTATTTTCGATTATTGATTTTAGAAATACCAGTGGAATGAAGATATGGGAATATGATTTTATCGTTCCGTGCGATTCTCTGCCAACCAAATTTGAATCTTTAAATTAAAACTAAAAATAACAATTGACAAGAATACCCTCTGCTACTGTGCTAGATGAGGTATAAACGGAACAGCTGTTACACATACAACACCCCCCCCCCCCCCCCCCCCCTTGTAATCCAATCACCTATATTTCCTCTAACCTACGCCCTCAGTAGCCTCCATTCTGTGTTGAAGCAGTGCGAGAGGTGGCCTCCGTTGACTCGAACAAGAAAATCAGGTGAAAACGTAGCCATCACTGCCGACGAGCTCCACAGCCACCCTAATAATTATCTGTCACGACGTCACGTCGCCATTAACGGCTTCCGATAGACTCGAATCAACCCCACGAGCGGGCACCAATAACAACTACTCCCGTCTTAATTAAGTCAGCCTCATCATTAATGAAATAATGCATCTCTGTAATCAGTTGCCCATTCTGCTACTGTTGAAGATCCATCCTGTTCCTCAATCAAACAGGAGCTGAAGGGCACTCATTGTTGGGTAGTCCACATAGAGCTGCAAACGAGCCGAGCCGAGTCTTGATCTATTTGAGTTTGGCTCGTTTGTTAAACGAGCCTAGAATTTAGATGTGGGTTGACTTGTTTAACAATCAAGTTGATTCGAGCTTTTGTCTTCTTAAGCTTGAATCAGATAGGATTCACTCTATTAGTGATCGAATAAGCTCGAGCGGTTCCTTACCGAACTTGTTCCCGAACTCTAGAGAGAATATGTATTTATTGTGAGCCGAGCTTTGGCTTGGCTCAGCTTGGCTTGTTTATTAAACAAATTTAAAACTCTAGTCTTGGACTTGGCTCGATTAGTAATCGAAGGAGCTTTTATCGAGTCTGTTTGCGAGTTGCTCACGAACAGCCGAGTTCGTTTGCAACCCTAGTCACACATTA
This sequence comes from Chamaelirium japonicum, assembly GCA_947650365.1. Classification (NCBI taxonomy): domain Eukaryota; kingdom Viridiplantae; phylum Streptophyta; class Magnoliopsida; order Liliales; family Melanthiaceae; genus Chamaelirium; species Chamaelirium japonicum. The sequence continues at coordinate 30,301 of CANTAL010000507.1, read as the reverse complement.
GGTAGGGGGCTAGGGGTACTCTATGTGGATCTCCTCTTACGATCTAGGTTTTGGAGTAAGGGTGTTGATTTCAGATCAACATTCCGCCCAATCAGATTCTAGCCATGGTAGGTGCGGCCAGATTGTGCCCCTAAGTGTGCATCTTCCCTTGATCTCGCCGCACGAGAGGGGGGGTCCGATGGTGGTGTCCAGTCCTAGTCTCGTGTGAGAGAGAGGTTGTTGGCTTAGTCCCACATCGACTAAGGAGCTAGTCGGCTTATGATCCGGATTTTGGGGTGAGAGGATATCTAACACTTACTATACGGGTCTGACCAGCCTTCATTTCTCTAATCAAAAGCATCGAATTCAGCTCTGGGCAATGAGGGGTTTGATCATCTTAGACAAACCAGGTCTGACCAGCCTTATGCCCCTTGTCCACCAAATGGGCATACAGAAGCCCGTTTTCCAAGGAGGACAGTCATAAAACATTTTTCCATGTTTTTTTTTTTCCAGCCCTTTTTGTTGAGTGGCCACGTACTCTGTGAGAAACGCATGCATGGATTGCACGTCAACCAAAAATTAGGACCGGCAATTTTGGACCGACACGAAGTTAACGGATCTGGATCAGAATAAAACGGATTCGGGTCATAAACATGTCGACACTATAGATCTGTTTAATAAATGAGTTGGGTCTGGGGACGGTAGATCCGGGAAGACCCGTTTAAAATTTAACGGATCGGGTCCGGATTTAGGATATGGAGACGGTAGATCCGGGAAGACCTTTTTAAAATTCAACGGGTCAGGTCGGGTCTACCCGCAATCCGATACTGTACAATATATAGTACCAGTGGGTCTATCGGGTCAGGTCGGGTCGAGTCGGATTGGGTGGATCGGGTCAACTGAATAGACCCGTGTGGTAAACGGGTCTACCCGTCTATTAGAGGGTCGGGTACGGGTTTATGATCATTAGTTAAACGGGTCGGATCCGGGTCTAGAGATTTTGGATACGTTCTGAAACTAGACACGGCATGAACCCGACCCGTTGACACCGGCTATTCAGTCCAAAGGTTTTTTTAATTCTGATGGATACAATTGAGATGGCAGTGTTCGATTGGTAGCTTAATTTCACTTGCCAAATTTAAATCTTTAACACGAAAACCTGAATGGCATTTCTCCCCTAACAAGATAATGTTGTGGATCCTGACTCTTGCCTCCTCTTTGGTGGCTAAATGTTGTGATATTGGTTTATATAAAGATATAATGGGAGTGGTTTTATCATTGATTTAAAATATTAACAGATAGTGATTTTGTCTTGTTCTTCAATCTTTTAAGCTTTCATTCAAAAGTTTATTTTCAAAATTTCTCCAAAATTTTTCATCCAAGCTTTTCTTGAAAATGCTTTTTTTTAGATGAAGAGAATTTTAGTCCCACATTACTTAGACGAAAGGAGGTAGAGCGATTTATAAGAAAAAACTAATAATCTCATTGTTTGGAATAAGAAGTGGAGGTAATGTGGTGCATATGGACTTACGTAAGATGCTCGAGGTGAGGCCTTATCAGGCACGCTTTGCATCGTCGTGAGTTACTTGGGTCGTCTTTGTTTTTGTCTCTTTCTTTTCCAACAACACTACCATATAGTAAGAGTTTTGTATCTTTGTTCTAGTGTGCTATCTAGCTATGTGATTGCTGCAAAAAAAAATACTAAGGGTTGTCGTATCCTGTAAGTGGTTCATCTATAACCCATCAATATACGCATAAAGTCAAAAAATAAACACTTTAAGAAAAGCGTAGCACATACATGTTTCTATCTTTCCCCTTATATTTTTGTCCTACATGGTCATCAAATCTCAATAATTAATATCAACGCTACACCCTCATAATATTGCTCACATGAACCGTTTTTTTTCCAATGAACTAGCATTTGATCAGCTAATTGGCTATTTACCATAACCTCTCTCACTTTTCAGTAATTGTAGAAACCTCCTGCATGTATACAGATGTAGGGCAACATGTACGCACATGTAACGCTGCAATTGTGTGCATGCAGTACTGCACATGCACATGAGATGAGTTTTAACAATTATTGAAAAGTGAGGAATGTTTTGATAATATTAGTCTATTAGTTGGAGAGGAACATTTAAAATCACTTTCCTTAATTATTAATTACACATGATAAATTTGTTTTTGAGTAATAGGTCCTGATTGTAATTTTTTTTTTAGAACCACTCCTAAAGCAGGGAGGGTTATGCGGCCCTCAGCCAGTTAAATTAAGATAAAGTCAAGTAACATTGCGGTTACAAAGTTCTTTCACCTCAGAAGACAAAGAAGTAGATCAGGGAATGATCGATCCAAAGCTTGAAGGTCGAGATCACAGCCCTTCGTATAAGGTTGTCGGCACTAGAATACTTACCATTGAAGATTCGTCTGTTCCGTTCTAACCAGAGGACCTAAAGGATACTCTGATTGTATTTGATAACAGTAATTAAGTAAAAACTACAAATACACACAAATAGGTACTAATACTAAAAAATTAGATATTTATATTGCTTGGTTAAAAATTTAAAGGTAGAGTTATTGACATTTGATAAGATTCTAAAAAATTTACTCAAATTTTAAGGTAGAGTTATTTTTTCACTTTCTAATGCCCCAAAGTTGTATTCCCCGTCATCGACTAAAACGGGTGTAAAGGGAGCAACAAAGTGTAGCATACGTCCGGTAAGCAAGTGTAGCAAATCAATCGGGCTGTAAAAAATGATCTCGGATGGAAGCCACAAGTTGGGTGCTTTAAAGATGAGGGATCCGAATCCGTTACCGGATTCACATGCTTTCACTCCGGAGGCAAAACACCCGAAACTTAACCCTCACCCCCAGCACGTGCAACCCATAGATCCCCCACGTATGGGCCCTGTCACTCCCCCCTCATGCACGGCCGACAGGCATGTCGATTTCGACCAGACCCCATTCAAAATAATAGCACCCAACCAATTAAAAAAATAATAAAAAGTAAGTCAAAACAAGTCCGATCGAACCTATCCATCGGGCCCGGAGCTGATGCCTCCCTCCTCTGTTCACGTTCATGCACCGATTTCCCCTATATATACCCTCCCTCTCCCCCTCATCCTCCATCACCACCTTTGATTCAATAGACCGAACCCTAACCCTACCCACCTCCTGCCATCTGTTCCTCCAATGGCTTCTTTCGGATCTCGCGATGCAAACCCGCTTCTCCTTCCCCTGCTTCTTCTCCTCATCGTGAGCTGCTCTGCAGATGTGTGCATGGGGGGGTCAAGGAAGCTGGCCTCACTGGTTCAAACACCTCCCGACCTCCTCACATACCACAAGGGGGCTCTGCTGCATGGTGACATCCCCATCTCCATCCTCTGGTACGGCCAATTCACCGCCGCCCAGAAGTCCATCATCTCCGACTTCCTCCTCTCCCTCACCCCAACCCAAACCCCGCAACCGCTGAGCCCCTCCGTGTCCCTGTGGTGGAAGACCATCGACGACGTCTACGTCAGCAAGGTGAACCCGGCCAGGCCGACGACCCACGTCCTGTTGGCCGGCCAAGTCTCCGACGAGAAGTGCTCGGTGGGGAAATCCCTCACGAGGGCACAGATCGCCGACCTCGCGGCCAAGGCCGGCCCTAAGAGGGGCGGGATCGCGGTCGTGCTCACGGCCCAGGACGTCGCCGTCGAGGGCTTCTGCATGAGCAGCTGCGGGCACCACGGCTCGGACGCCCGGACCGGGTCGGCCTACATCTGGGTGGGCGACTCGGCGACCCAGTGCCCGGGCCAGTGCGCGTGGCCCTTCCACCAGCCCATCTACGGCCCCCAGGGCCCGCCGCTGGGGGCGCCCAACGGCGACGTGGGGGCGGACGGCATGGTGGTCAACCTGGCGAGCATGGTGGCCGGGGCGGTGACCAACCCGTTCGGCGACGGGTACTACCAGGGGCCGAGGAATGCGCCGCTGGAGGCGGCGACGGCGTGCCCGGGGGTGTACGGGAAGGGGGCCTACCCGGGATACACCGGGGCCCTGCTGGTGGACCCCAAGACGGGGGCCAGCTACAATGCCAACGGGGCCGGCGGGAGGAAGTTCCTGCTCCCGGCGCTGTTTGACCCGTCAACCTCCTCCTGCTCCACCTTGGTTTAGGGGTAAAAGCTACGAACTTTTGTTTGTGATGGGGGGTTTTAAATGTAAGTAGAGCATATTGTACATGTAGATTATTTGGTATGATGTACTATAGAAAAAAGTATTGGTTAAATTACATATAGACCCCTTATAGCATAATATATTGTCAATTTTATTCCCTCATATTTAAAATTCTACAAATGTCTTCATATAGTTTGAAAAGAACTTATCATTTTATTTTTCACCCTCTCCCAAGAGGGTGTTTGTATAAGGAAATAGAATTATAGAAACTACAAGAGGATATTTGTATGGTTTTAAGCATGCGAGGGTGAACATGATAATATGTAACACCCTGTATTTTCGATCAACTAAATTTAATAAATTAATCTAAAATGGTATATCAAGTCCAGCAGTGGAACCCGAGCAGCCCATGCGCTGGACCAAGACCTTGGGCATAGAGCATGTGGTCCGGGTGCCCATCAGTGGCGCCCGAGCAGCCCAAGTCTAGGCAATGATTGGGTCTCCCAAGGATTTCGCCCTGGCATCCTAGAAGCTGGACCAAGACCTCTGGTAGAGAGAATTTCGCTTGGGTGCTTGTCAGTGGTGCCCGGGCGGCCCTGGTGCAGGCAGAGGTCGGGTTTCGTAGGGATTTTGCCGGAGCGCCAAGTAATTTAACCCGGGCAAATCCTGAATGGGAGCAACTGTTTGCACGAGTTATTTTTGAGTCCCAAGTGTATTTGAAACTCCAAGTTTTTTCTCTTATGTATCTAGATGAAGACCGAATAAAATCATAGCCACCGAATGACTTATAATCGTATGATCCCTTTCTCTTATAAAGAGAAAGGGTGTGTTGCTCTAGGGTTTGACAGTTGAAGTTGTCTATAAGAGATGATGGGATAGAAAGAGAAAGAGGGTAGCAAGGAGACCCGATCGGTCTAGGATTCTTATTGATTGGCATGAAAGAGAAGAGAAGGAAGGAAGTACTGAGAAAGACAAGAAGAGAAGAAGGAAGAAAGAAGAAGGAATAAGAAGAGAGATGAGAGGTCTATCTCCGGATCACACTTCGGTCATTTTCCAGTTCTTCTCCGAATTTCTCAGTGCGTCTACCTCGGCTTCTACTTCAGCAGGTACTTTCATCTCTTGATGATCCTCATGCATACCTCTATATCTATTGGGTTGGTTAATCTCTACCTATGTGTGCGGTTGTTTTGAGAGTATCAAATAGAGTGTTTACAGGGTTTTAACAAACAGTACTGAACCACTGCATGTAGTGATAAACCATATCTTTGATTGTATGTGATATTTTGTTATTTTGTACTATTGTGGGGGTGCATCGTATTCTCTGTTGTTGGGTTTGATCTCAGCATGGCTCTGATTCTCTATTGTGTACTATTTTTTTAATCGAAAAGACATTATTAATGCATAATTTCTATTGACATCTACAGTATGATAGGTCCTATACACACGCCAGACTACCTAGACCCTTTAATAGTCACTAGTTATTGGCTTGCTCTATTCCAAGAAAATTTCGACAGCATCTCCTTATAGTTCTCCAAGTATACAAAGTTGGACTAGAGGCAAAAGTGTCACTTTGTCTAACTATTTACCCGGAGAACATGTATGGAGTGTTGACAAAATTCCTCGAAATAGAACAATACCAAGAATATAACGACTACTAAGAGACCTTGTCATTCTAGCGTCGCCTAGTTAGACTATTTGCATATAGAACCGCATATATTTTGACCGATGACCACTAATATCAGCCAAACTATAAGGGTTCTATAAATAAACAATCAATGGCAATTCGACTATCGTTTCTATCTTACAAAACGTAACTGTACTTGAGTCAATTAACAAGTGAATCAGTGGACTGTAAAGTTATGATCGTTTATTGATTGCTCAAGACCCCATTGAACATAAATTCTAACTCATGACATCCTTGTATGCACGTGCAGTTGGTATCATGTATTATATTTTTAATCAAAAATGCATAATGCAATGTATACGTACATGCATATGTATGTATTTTAATTCAAAGTAAATTTACAATTGGTATATCGTGTACTATAATTTTTAATTAAATATGTATAATTAATGCAATGATGCGTATGTATGAGTGTTTCAAACTTAATTCAAAATTTTAATTTATTACGAGAATAGTTTTTAGTAATCTCCATAATTAATCTCACTATTACTCTTGCACTCTTGGCCTGGCTATCTCGCTCACTCTCTTGCGATCTCAATTTTGCCCTCTCAGTATCGCTCTCTCGTACACCGTACCGTACCACTAACCTAACCATAACTCCTTACCCCCTAATCCTACCTTGTAATATTCCTAAACCTAACCACTAAGTGTAACCCTAAATCTAATTCTAACCACTAACACCTTAACCCAAAACATAATCGTAATCCCAACACGTAATCCTAGTTACACATTACACTAAACCTAACCATAACAACTAACCCTTACCCTAACTACTAACCCCATAATTAACCCATAACATGTAACTATAGCAATAACACTAATCACTAACTGTAATACTAAACCTAACCCTACGCACTAAACCTCTAAGCATATAAGACTAAACTGGCCTAACCCTAACCATGCACTAACCCCTAACCCTAACCCCTAAGCCAATAAATGTTTTTTTTAAGTTCATAAAAACCATCAAGAGATAATCACACACGCGCACACACAGACACACACACACACACACACATACGTACGCAGATTCTCTCTCTCTCTCGCTCTCTCTCTTTCTCACACACACACATACATAGATTTTCAATCTGTAATAAACTATAAGTAAGAATATGTATTGGATTTCAATATGTTTAGATTCTTATGAATATATTTAATGCTACAAAGATTTCTGGAGAATTAAGGACAGAATTAACAAGTGTCGACGGCCGGACTCGAAATACAGTGAGACCGTGGTTCGGGGCGGCTAAGTTACGCGCTTTATCATAGATCCCCTTTGTATGGGCCTGCCACTCCCCCTCGTGCAAAACAACAAGCATGTTGATTTGGATCAGACCCCATTCAAAATTATAACAGCTCAATTAAATAAATAAAAAGTAAGTCAGAACAAGTCCGAACCTATCCAGAGGGCCAGGAGCTCTGGCCCTGATGCTTCCCTCCTCTGTTTACGTTCATTCACCAATTTTCCATATTTATACCCTACCTCTTCCCACACTCTCCCCTCATCCTCGATCATCACCTTATTAGACTTTTTCGCTTTAGGTGGGCCTACATGAGTCAAATAGATTATGTACACCGTTTGAAGGTTTGACCAGTATTGTGGACCCGATTCAGTGTGATCATGTTTTTGCTATGTCAAACCGTCTCAAGTCGCAACTCCGCCAAAGGGTGTGGTTCAGTTAGGGTGTGGGCTACTCTATATGAGTAGAGCACAAGTTGGTTGACGATTAACCCTAACTCTTTGATGGATTGAGTAGGGGCTCAGTTCGATAAATACTTGGGCGCGGTTCCCCTATCCAACCCTAGCCGTCATTCCCTCTCTCAGAGGCATCCCATCATCTCTGAAGATTCGGGCAAATAACTAGGGCGAAGGAGCGGAAGGATCACGACTCGACATCTCATATCGCGTACATCATCCATCTCACGTGCTCGACATCCGCTCCCATGGTGACATATAAATCGTCTTTATTTCCATCGATTCATCTTGAGATTCAGGGCTTGGTGGATGAATTCCTCCAAGTGGTATCAGAGCCTCGTCTCGATTGGATCAATGGGGATCTACGGTTTATATTTTTTACTTTTAATCGTATATCCATCATGAACACATTGTTCATGGGCTCCCGGATCAATCATCGTGTCCCAGATGATCCGAGAATCGACGAACAAGTCAATGGTATCCACGTTTTAGATATGTCCGTAGTCGGCGTGGGGCACATGAATTGGTCGACCATGGTTCCAGGCTGGTAGCACGCACATGAATTGGTCGGCCATGGTTCGAGGCCGGTAGCACAGTAGGCTGCATCCGGCGGTCTTGAGACGAGCGACGATAAGTTGTCCGGTGACTCATGGGTGGTGACGACGGGTGGCTCTGGGATCGGGGCTAACGGCGCGGCCGACGGATGGTTTTGATTGACGATGGGGTCGTCCGCCGGCAAGGTTGGGCCATGTGGGGTCGAGCAACATCGCGTCAGAGTTGGGCGACGTCGAGGTGGCCGTGACCGGGTGGGAGTTCACCCTCCCACCAAGATTTGGACACATGAGGTTGGCGCCGCCATCCTCTGCAGAAATTCATTTCGGTAAAAATTATTTTCATGCAGGGAAATAAAAGGAAAGAGAATTTCTACAAGTTTAGTAAGGAAATAGTTTCCTTCCTAGTCGTGGAAATACATCAACTCGGAAATTCTCTTTACACGTTTTGATCGGCAAAAGAACGCCAAAAATTTGGACGGAAACCCAATTTTCGTTCATGAATTTGTTTCGCGGTTATTTTCTGCGCAAAAGTACAGACCGTAATCCCATTTGAATTACCATGATACCCCTAATCCCATTTGAATTACCATAATACCCCTTTATATTTTATATATATACCATTCTATATGTTTAGTGATACAGAAGGTCTGACCCTGTGTTTCACTTGGCGGAATCCAACTTTTGTAGGTCTGACGCTGTGTTTCACTAGGCCGTACCCGACCAGACCCGACCTGAAAGCCCATTTAGGCCCCTTAAGCCCAATTAAACCTTTAAAACTTCATTTTGGGCTATTTTTGACCCGATTTGGGCCCACAAATAATCGTTTTGAAGCGCTTTCCGAGAGCTACGCAATGAATCCAGATGTGATCCATTTTGAGATCAAATTTGAGCATTGTGGAGGGGTTAAAGGTTTAAGTACAACTTAATTTAATGTTTTAAAGACAAGTTAATTTTTTCTTGCTTCTGCTATTATTGTCAATTGTTGCCTCTCTGTTATTCGTCATTGATGTCGTTGGAAACTATGCTTATGTTCAAAATAAAGACCATATATACAGCGCTTTTAATGGTGTTTGGCACCCATGCGGGCCGGGTGGTAATCGGCCCAAAGAAAAGTTATCATTAGGCCAGGTTCACAGGCAGTGTTAGGAAGTCAATGTGGGCTGGCCCAAAGGAAGGTTGTTGTCACTGCAAGGCCTGACTTATATCATTCATATTGATTTGCTTAACAGCGGAGTAGAGATAAAATTGCATAGAGTTGTGTCTTAAAGCTGTATTGTGTCTTAAAGCTGTATTGTGATAACAATGTTGTAGAGCTTTATTCCAAGAGCGACAAGAGTTCAGCAGAGACAAAGCACAATGGCAGAAAATTTCTTGTCGTCAAAGAAAGAGTTCAGAAACATCTAGCGTTGACAAAGTAGATCAGCACAAAACTCATGATTACATATCCACTTATTAAGGGCTTACCACATAAAGTCCTCTTAAAGCATATTGCTCGTATGGGCATGGTCAATTCTTAGATATGTTTGAATAGTGCGAGTTGTGCATTTAAGCTTATTTTTACTCTATTACCATGAATCGACACTTGTGTACATATTCAGTTTTTGATGTTTCTAAAATAAAGTTATGACTGCTCTTTTTAATATTTTAATATTTTGTTATGCTCGTATAGTTTAAAGTTAGTATACTACGTTATTGGGCTCGTTGGAAGTCGTAAAGTTGAGCCAGTTAGAAATAGGCATAAAGATTTCTTTTATATGTAATTTTCATGCTATCCATCCACACTTGATCTATGTCGTTGAAGGCATTGATACTTGTGATATGAAAGACCCCATCACAATTAGTAGTGGTGATGGCCGTCATGTTCGGTACTAGTTTTTTTGAAGGACCAGATTATTTGGCGATGGTAAGTTTAACGGTTAATGTTTGACGTCATAAAGTTTGCATAATTTATATCCAGTGTGACCCATTTGTCCCAAGTGGGAGATTGTTAGACTTTTTTCCTTTATGTGGGCCAACAAGAGTCAAATAGATTTTGTACACCATTTTGAAGGCTTCACCAGTGTTGTGGACCCGATTCAGTGTGTTAATGTTTTGGCCGGGTCAGACCCCCACCTCCATCAAAGAGTGCGGTTCAGTTAGAGTATGTGCTAGTATATATGTGTAGAGCGCAAGTTAGTTGAACCGATTAACCCTAACTCTTCGATGGGTTGAGTAGGGGCTCAGTTCTATAAATACTTGGGCGTGGTTCCCCTCTCCAACCCTAGCCGTTATTCTCTCTTTCAGAGGCATCCCATCATCTCTGAGGATCTGGGCAGAGAACTAGGGCGAAGAAGCGAAAGTATTATGACTTGACATCCCATCTCGCGCGCACCATCTCTTTCACGTGCGCGACATCCGCTCCCATGGCGACATGTATGTTCGTCTTCATCCCCTTCGATTCATCTTGAGATCTGGGGCTTGATGGATGAATTCCTACAACACCTCTACGCCCCCCAGGGCCCGTCATTGGGGGCGCCCAACGACCAGGGACGGAACCAGGATTTTATATTGGGAGGGGCCAAAGCATAATAATTTCATCTACGGGGGGCCAAAGCATAAACAAAGAAAAATTTATATACTAAAATTCAAATCTTTTATTATATAATTTTTTAAAAAATATATTTGAGGGGGGGCCATGGCCCCCCTTGGTCCATACATAGTTCCGTCCCTGCCAACGACGACGTCGGGGTGGACGGTATGGTGGTCAACCTGGCGAGCATGGTGGCCTGGGCGGTGACCAACCTGTTCGGCAATAGGTACTACCAGGGAACGAGGAATACGCCAATGGAGGCGGCGACAGCGTGCCTGGGGGTGTATGGGAAGGGGGCCTACCCGGGATACACCGGGAAGCTATTGGTGGACCCCACGACAGGGGCCAGCTACAATGCCAACGGGGCCGGTGGGAGGAAGTTCCTGCTCCCGGTGTTGTTTGACCCGTCAACCTCGTGCTCCTAGCCCTGGCAATTTTGGACCTGACACGGCAGACCCGACACGGAGTTAGCGGGTCTTGGTCAAGGTTAAACGGGTTCGGATTGTAAATGGGTCGACACGATAGACCCGTTTAATAAACGGGTCGGGTCCAGGTTTAGGGTCTGGACATGGTAGACCCGGGAAGACCCGTTTAAAAGTCAACGGGTCGTGTCTGGTTGGGTCTACCCGCAATCCGATACTGTAATATGTAGTACCAGTGGGTCTAACGGGTCAAGTCGGGTCGAGTCGGATTGGGTCAACTTAATAGACCCGTGTGGTAAACTGGTCTAGCAGGCCTTATCGGGTCTACCGGTTTATAAGCGGGTTGGGTACGGGTTTAGGATCTAGACATGATTAGTTAAACGGGTCGGGTCAGGATTTAGGGGTTTTGGACACGACCAGAAATTAGACACGACATGAACCCGACCCGACATGACCGGACCGGACCGGACTGGACCCATTGCCACCCCTACGTGCTCCACCTTGGTTTAGGGGTGAAACTAGTTTTGTTTGTGACGTAGATTATTTGGTTTAGTGTAGGGGATATTTGTATGTAGATTACACATAGAACCCTTGTCGTTTGATATATTATCTCTTTTAGCCTCATGTTTAAAATACTACAAATGCACTCTTATGGCCCTATAGTTTGAAAGGAACATTTTATTTTGGGCAAATTGCAAAAGCCTCCCCTAAACTCTGCACCACATTTCATATTGGTTTCTCAACTATTTTTTTTAAACAATTTGATCCATGAACTATGCTCAATCTTCATTTAGCCTCCACCATGAACTTCTTTTTCCAAAAATACCCTTTTTAATTTGCAATAAGACTCAAAATTGTTTTAGAGTATTTGATCTATGCTTACTAGGACAATATATTTTTAGAAATAAAAGTTGACAAAGGGAGCTAAATGCAACGGAGGATAGTTCCGGGATCAAATTGTTCAAAAAATAGTTAGGGATCAATATAATAAGTCGTATAGTTCAGAGGAGAAATTTGTAAGTTGCCCTATCATTTTCGCCCCCTCCCAAAGGGAGGTTTATGAAATGAATTAGAAACTTCAAGGGGACATTTATGTCCTTTTAAACACTAGGAAATGAATCACACTCCATACTTGGACTCGGGCCGTAAATGGGCCCGGCCCAGTTCCGATGTCCATTATGATTGCTCTGATTTCGGGCCATTTTTCAGAAAGGTTTGATCGTGGGCTGGTTGGACTGGTGCATTCAAACTCGAATGTATAGTTAGGGCTGTGCAGGATCCAAACCAAACCGATCAATTTTTATTGGTTTTGACACACTAAATGGATCGGATCAGATTGGGTTTTTTAAAAACCTACATGATTGGATCGGTTGACGGATTTGTAAATTCAAAACCGATCTAAACCGAACCAATATATATATATATATATATATATATATATATATATATATATATATATATATATATATACACCTTTGCTACAAACAACCATTGCAATACTGTAAGATTACTTAAAATCAGTTAAAAATCTTATTTAGGCCTAATGATTTGATAGCAATTATTATTTTTTAAATTTGAACTAGGTCCTAATAGAAGAGGTGGAGAGCCCAATAAGAACATGGTCCAAAGCCTAAACCGACCATCAATCCAATCCAAACCGACTTTAATTGGAATGGATTTCAATCTTAGTTCGGTTTGGATCGTATTGAAAATCCTCAAAATTGACCAAGGTTGGATCGGTTTGGGTTTTGCCTAAATACGTCGGTTTCGAACCGATGCTCACCCCGATGTATAATTATCCCCTTTCGGGTAACCAATTACCCAGCTCAAGCCAGATTCGATATCCGAATTTTTATTATTTTTTATGCAAAGAATATAAAAGTTAGGATAAATTACACATAGACCCCTTATGTTTTAAACCTTACAAATGCCCTTTTATAGTTTGAAAAACACATCACTTGCATCCCCCTTCAGAGGGCCTCCAGGGGGTCTATGTGTATGATTTTTCAAGCTATAGGGGGCATTTATAGGGTTTTAAAAAATGAGAGGGTGAAAGTGATAATCGGTCAAACTACATGGAGTCTCTGTGTAATTTATCCTAAAATTTATTATACATCCACCTTACAAATATCAATGCATCAGGCTGTAGGCACAATCCTCCTTCTAATGAGTTCAGATCTTCTCTAGTCAGTCGTCCGGTTGGTGGGCCCTCGCACATCACAACCTCACGATGGCAGGCGATCCGTAAGTGAATCGTACTCCAGCCGACTGCATGCGGCAGTAGTGTACACTGGGCCCACCGACCGTTCCTTCGGACTGGAGGAGATCAGAAGGAGATAAGATTTAGGCGTAGACCACAGGAGATGTTAGGCTAAGTTTAGTATTTGCCTGGGCTCAGGGCTTCTAAAAAATGTTTCGAGCCCGGCCCAATTGGTTTTGCTTTTACACCAGGGATGTATACTGGGCTTGGGGTGGCCCACTCGAGCCCGGCCCATATGCAACCCTAGAACCAGCCTGACTACTCTAATGTCATTGGTCCCGGAGTGCTGGAGACTCGTCATAAGCTGAAAGATAGTTCGTTACAATGATCAATCCAAAGCTTCTACACAACCCCGCCCCCCCCCTCCCCAATAAAAATATAATAAATAATTAATTAAGTTAAAATATAATAAATACACTTGGTTCGTCCAAATCTTTCAAATTTACTCTGGGTCCGCCCATGAGCGCACACATTGCGGCTAAACAACATTAAGTCTTGTGTCTTTTTTTTTTGAGTTGTTGAAGATATGGCTCGACAATAGGGGTCGTGTGCACAACCTGAACAGTTCGTGTGCACGACCCAACCATCCAAAAAAGTAAACGTGTCATCTGAAAAGGCGAATGCGTTTGTCCCCAGTTAGTCATGTGCACGACTTGGAGACCAATATTCTCAATGCGTCATTCATAAGAAAAAAAAAAAAAAAAGACAAGCTCTGCTTCAGGCAGTCATGCGCACGACTGTCCTAGGTCGTGCGCACGATTGTGTCAAGCTACGCGAGTCAGCTCAAATCAAACACGTTTTGACTTTTTTTTATGGTTATTTAAGGAAAATTTATAAAGGGGTCTAGGGTTTTTGGGATTGAATTGCATTGAAAAAGAAACTTGAGGGAGGCTTGGAGAGAGTTTTGGATAAGGAGGTGCTCTCGGCGAAAGGAGTTCATCTCGTTGGAGTTGGATGTTGTTTGTAAACTCCGTTTGGTCCTTCGTTCTAGTGGATTGTCCGATCGTCTTTGCCCGCGATTTTTTTCCGCAAGGGTTTCCACGTAAATCTCTTGACTCTCTATCTCTCTGTGATTGCTTTGTGGTTGTTTTCTTCTTGCTTTGGTGTTTCTCTATTTGTGTTGGATTGTTTGTTCCGTATCGATTCGTCGGAGAATCGTCTTGTGCAATTGATCTTTGTTGATCCACATGGTCGAAACGATTCGGTATCAGATTGCTTATCCAGTATCGTCTAATAGGTCCTCAACGTACGTTTGTTCGTCTCTTCTACATGGTAATCTCATGCTACCCATTTTGATTCCCTCTCCATAAACACTTAGGCTTGAGTTACAAGTTGTCCAATTGTGAACACCAATTGTTTGTGGAAATTCCTCAACATAAATCGGCTTATTCCTTAGTCGGATTGGTCAATTTTGATTTCTAATGTAATATTTCTTCTTAAAGTTACCGGCTAAAACAGAAAGAAATGCATAATAAGGCATAGCTAAATATAGTTATGAAACATATTTTGTTATAATTTAGCTTTCATTCCATGTAGTCCAGAGGATTTGCTTCCATGCAATTAGGTCGATGCCGGCCATTGTTATGGGCCTCTATGTATTCTATTATTCTATGTAAAGAAGGCTAGGGATCCTCATTGGATTATCTCAGCCAACATTCCTCCATACCTTAATTTTTTCCTCTCAATCTCTTTGTTTAACACAGTTCCTCATTGGTTGCCGTCGTTGACCACTCATCCCAAAACCAGTTGCTGGTCCATTATGTAGTGAATCATGACAAGCTTAAGCTATTTGAATCTAGACTTCCACCTATTAGTTTTTTGGTTGGATAATCGGATGGCTCAACGGTTTTATATTTATGTTTTAGAGCTAAGCATGCAATGCGACCAAATCTGAAAAATCTTGTTAGCCACCCAACCAACTAGACAAGGGGTGTCAATGGGTCGGGCTAGGGTTCATACGAGTCCATACCAAATCCATACTCATTCGGGTATAAGAGGGTCAATGTACTCGATCCATATTCATTCGGGTTTTAAATTTTGGCTCGGTTTTCGGTTATAAACTGGATATAATTTTATTATTTTTTTAATCCACATCATATGCAATTATTTGGTGGGAAAAATCAATGCATATGAATTCGGTTAGAATTTACGTATAGCACGATGAGATTGTAGTCCAAACATATTTTCTAATATACACAAGGGAACACAAAGCTGTACACAATGTCGGAGTGTCGTTTATCTGCCAATGCTTAGTTCGATCACTTTACAATGTGCCGAGTCGGTTTTAAAATGCGCATATTCAATGTTATTCTAGGTCTTCCCCTCCTCCTTAGATCTTCTATACTAATTTTGGACCCTCTCCTTATTTGGGTCGTCTCTACTCTACATTGTACATAGCAAAATCATTCTCCATTATCTTATCCTCAATTGGTGCCACTCAAGACTTTCTCCAATATACTCATATCTTAATCGACCCCTCCTAGTATTTCCGTATATCCACCTCAACATCCTCATCTTTGTCATGTCCATTTTATGATCTTGGGCTATCTTTAAGGGCCAACATTTTGAAGCATATAGAATTGCGAGTATTATTACTGTCTTGTAAAGTTTATCCTTGAGTTTTAAAGGCATGTGTCGATCATATATCACTCACGAGATCCCTCTCCACTTTATCCAAGCCTCTTTAATCCTATTGGATATATCTTCATCTATCCCTCCATTCTTTTGTATGACAGACTCAATATACAGAAGAAAAAAAATTACGTTGTTGTACTTATTGTCCATCAATTATGAGATATTGATAAGCTTCGTTATCATTATTATTTTTATCAAAATTGTGTTTCGTATATTTTGTTTTAGCTCAAATTATTTTTAAGTCCTTATCTTTCAAAGTCTTCCTCCATAATTTTAATTAGTATTTAATCACATCACTGTCTCATTGAATGATTCTATATCATCTGCAAATTACATACACCACAGTACTTCTTGAATATTAGCAATGAGTTCATCATCAAAGACAATAATAAAAAAATGTATGGGCCTAAGGATAACACTTGGAGGAGTCCCATAATTATCAAAAATTTATTTGTCACAACAATTTCTTCTGACACTAGTTATAATTACTTCCTAACACATGTCTTCAATCAAATCAATATAACCTTGAGGTACCTCTTTCCTCCTTAAAGTCTATTAAATTATATTTTGTGGTACTCTATCATAATCATTCCCTAATTCGACAAAAATAATATTTTGATTCATTTTCTTCTCTCTAGAACTTTACATCATTTGTCTTAATAAGAAAATAAACTCCATTATGGACCTTCCAGATATAAATACGAATCGTTTTTATAAAATTCTTGATATCTTTCTTGACATTTGTTCCATCACACTCTCCCATAATTTTATGTTACGATTCATAAGATTAATTCCATGATAATTAGAATAATTTTGAATGTCGTCTTTATTCTTATATATAGGAACCATAATACTTCTTCAATCTTTTGGCATCTTACTTATTGTCAAGATTTTATTAAACAAATCAGTTAACCAAATTAATATGGTTTTCCTATATATGATTTTTTAAACTTTAATTGGTATCTCATCATGACTTAGGGCTTTGCCTTTATGTATCTTTTCAAAAAACCCTCTACTTTAGCTATTTTGAATAAACGATAATAAATGTCAATTCCTAGATTGTGGTTACTCTAAACACCCTCCTTCAATCGAGTTTTATTAATTAATTTATGAATGTAGTTCTGTTTTTAATATCATCTTCCTTCACCAAGATAATATTGCCTCCAATTTATTTTTTGGAATGAGGCGGGATTGCCTCGGTCATTCATTAATAATAGCATCACACGTACGGACTTCCCTGACCCCAGTTGGTATAGAGGAGGGTGTCCACTGATTGAAAATATATTTTGAAGTCGATAAGAGAGCCAGAGAATATTGTGCTGCTTTGTTGTCATTCCTGGGTGTGAAGTTGATGTTGATAAATTAATGCCTTGTTTTTTAGGAGATCTCCCTTGATGTCGTTGATAATTGTAACTATCTACCATCTATGGTGTGAGTGGGTGTTTGTGTTTCTGCACACTCACTCGGATTACGACATGTGGCATGGCCAATCTAATCTGATTGCAACCGGCCCAAAAGAACCTGGCCCATAGGTTCCCACACGAGCCTGACTAACTTGGACAGGTCGTGCCACGACCTGATAGCATGAGCACACCAGCCGTGATCTCTATGCTACGCTAAATCAGTTCAAGTCGAGTTGAGCAACATACAGATCGTGGACGACCCAAGCTATCTCATCAATGAATGGGGAGACTTGCTAAGGGCAGCCCTCTTTCCGGAGAAGATATACCGACTCGATTGAGGGACCTCCAGCTGGCTGGATCCGAAGTAGATCCTCCAGCTTGGACGTACCTCATTCTCGGCATCCATTGCAGACAAAGATTAGCAGGAGAGGATCTATATCTCCAACCAAGGCTAGGATCGAATATGGTAGGTGTTATGTAGATTCGTATCAAGGTGATCCGATAGACTCTACCATAACATTTAAACGGGATCTTCTCGAGATCGATCCGAATATACCTCCAATTCAACTACGTAACCTACTCGAGAACCTTATATATATGTCCTCTCGCCATGAGGGTCAGGTAACTGGTTCCATCTCCCGAAAACCCTAGCATCCGCTCTATACGTTATCATCTGACTCGAGCATCAGAGGGACCTTGGATCGAAGGAGAGCCTTAGTCTTTTTGCAGGTATCGGAGGAGCAGACAAAAGATAGACCATCCGACAATCGGGGGGTGCCTAAAACACACCCACAATGAGCATCGCCTTCCACGGTGCATTCTGGGTTTTGTGATTCCATCGCCACAGTAACACCTGTTTTGAAACTTACCGGATTCCGGCCACCAGGGGCGGACCTACATTGGGCCCAGGGGGGGCTCAAGTCCCTCCTCACTTAGGGAAAAATTAAAGCAAAGGTAAGTTACACTTACCCCCTTGAAATTTAGCTTAAAAACACGTAAGCCCCTATAGTTAATTTTGTTCCAAATCACTCCCTAAAGTCTGAAATGTTAGCACAAAACCCCTTTTGCCAACTACTTGATTTCCTCATTTGGTAATTTTTAACTAATCGAAACTGAATTGAATGGGGGGGGGGGGGGGGGGGGGGGGGGGGGGACAAAATGTTGTTTTTTTACTATAGGGGGGTTTAAATGTTTTTGAGCTAAACTTCAGAAGGGAGGGGAGCAAACTGTAATTTATCCAAAAAAAACAATTCTTGCCAGTTTTTCAACTTTTGATTGCCAACTTCACATGGAGGTGGCCCCCACCAGTCGCCACTGCCCCACCGGCCACCCCCCCCGTCAGTCAATGTCCACTACCATGCCGCCGACCACCAGCCCACCGCCACATGGGCCATCCGTCACCGTCGCCGTTGCCACCTGTATTGGCAACCCACGGCCAGCCTCGTCGGCCGCCGGCCACCACCCGTTGCTGGTCACCAATGTCCGCTACTGTCCGGCCGACATCCACCGCCGTCTGCCACTACCCGCACACGTGGCATCCCCGTAAAGCTCATCACATGGCTCTTAGTTAATAATTATGCCCCCCCTGAGAAAAAAATCCTGGGTCCGCCACTGCCGGCCACCGGAATAGTTTTGGCAAGGATGAGCTCTTCTCGACGATCCCTAGCAATAATAGTTGTTACTGATATATCCATTGTGGCCCACTGCATCATCAACATCAATCTTAATACCATTTGGGGTTAGGGGTATCCACATCACAGGCTGCTTGGCCATATTAGTTTGGGTGATGTGTTCTTGATACACTGCATCTGATGGTCACGGACCATTGAGTTCACCAATCTGATAGTATTGATGGGTGATGCTTTGCTATGCCTGAAGATTAAGTTACATCGCACCATTCCCGGATCCACAATTTTGAGGATCCGATTGCTGCACCACTGGTCTAGGGCCATGGGACCTAGGGGTGTCAACGGGTCGGGTCGTGTCGGGTCTATTTTCGGGTCGTGTCCAAAACCCCTAGACCCAGATCCGACCCGTTTAACTAATCGTGTCTAGATCCTAAACCCGTACCCGACCCACTAATAAACAGGTATACCCGATAAGACATGTTTATCTCACAGGTTTATTCAGTTGACCCGATCCAATCCAATCTGACTCGACCTGACTTGACCCGATAGACCAGCTGTATCGGATTGTGGGTAGACCTGACACGATCCGTTGAATTTTAAACGGGTCTTCCCGGATCTACCGGGTCCAGATCCTAAACCCAGATCCAACCCATTTATTAAACAGGTCTATCGTGCCGACCCGTTTACGACCCGAACCCGTTTAGCCCTGACCCAGACCCACTAACTTCGTGTCGGGTCTGCCGTGTCGGGTCCAAAATTGCCAGCCCTAATGGGACCTCCAAAACAGACCGCGCTAGCAAACGGGCAATGCAAGAAGAGATGCTCATAACTTTCTTCTCCTTGATTGCGCATGGGACATTGCATGTCGGTGCCACTGCCAACATCTTGATTTTTCTAATTGCTTTTCATATGTCATCCGTACGTATATCATTGGAAGAACACACAATGCCCTCTATTGGTGGGTCAACGCACTCAAGCGAGGCCGTTGGAGATGCTCTAAAGCATTTGGATTCTCCAGAAATCACCATGTTGGCTTCGTTAAAAAGTGACGGCCGGTTTATAGCGTCCAGTTCCTTGAATCCCAGCGTGGCCTCCATAATCTTTAGCTCTGTGGAACGTCTTCCAAGCTTTGAGATATAAATGTCGGCCGCCTTTTTCATATCTACACTAGAAATCTTGTTGATTTCCCCACACCTTCGTTGGCAAACCCATCGAAGACAGAGAGATTATGGGAGTAGAAGTAAGAACATCTATATAATAAGCTACAGTTTTGTGGGGGGTACAAAGAACGGTCATTATCTGTAGTTGGGAGGAAGGTAAGAGGGGCTAAGATTTAAAGGAGGGTTAGGATGAGTGTGATTCATCTTAGGAGAGGGAAAAAGAACGGTTATGATTCAATTAAGTTAAGATGGAGGGGTGGGATTGAAGAGAAGAAAGAAACAAATGAATACAAGGACTAAATTGTAAAAGTTAAATAATATAATATATATGTGGGTTTTAATGTTAAAATACCACTGCCACCTATACATGGTCCCCAATCCCCCAATAAATGCATAACCCATTCCCCGGTTTTCTCTCTCTCTCTCTCATCTATCTCTCTCTTCGGGTTTCTCTCTCTCTCTCATCTCTCTCTCTCTTCGGTTTTCTCTCTCTCATCTCTCTCTCTCTCTCTCTCTCTCTCTCATTTCTCTCTTTCCCCTTTGCCCCCCATTTCTCTTGGAAATCTCTCTCTCTCTCTCTCTCTCTCTCTCTCTCTCTCCCGATCTCTCCCTCCCCCTTTCTCTCTCTTACTGTTCGCCCCCCTATGGCCCCACACTGTGCGCCTCCCCACCCTCTCTCTCACGCCTATGCACCCCGCCGCCCCTATGCGCCCCACCTCTCTTTCTCTCTCTCTCTCTCACACACACACACGCTGTGTGCCCCCCTCCGTTTTCTCTCTCTCATTTCTCTCTCTCTCTTCGGTTTTCTCTCTCTCCCCTGCTCATCCCCCCTCTCTCGGAAATCTCTCTCTCCCGATCTCTCTCTCTGTTCGCCCCCCTATGCGCCCCACCCTGTGCTCCCCCCCTCTCTCTCACTCACGATGTGCGCCCTTCAAAGAAGTCGGTGTGTAATGAACGTGCATGGCTGCAGATATGAAAGAGATATGAACGTGCATTGCTCCTGATGGATAATGAACGGATAAGGAAAGAGAGAGAATTCTCAGAGAAAGAGAGAAGTTAGGATGAGGGATCATGAGAGATCGTTTCGGGAAAATGGACGGCCTTGATCGGACTAGAGAGAGAAATCTGGCTACGATGAGGGGGGCGGTTATGAGAAAGATAGCTGCGGACGGGTTTGGCTGGGTAGAGAGAGAAAGTACGAGATGAGATCTTAGAGATTTAGAGAGAGAAAATAGGAAACGGCGGTGAGGGGATCGTCATGTTTTTAGGGGGTTCGGTTTCTACACAGCTGGGTAGTTAAGGAAAGAGATGGGTTTGAAGAGGGTGTGGGACGTACATGCATGCACATGGGTTGGCTGTGATGGAATTGTTGGGTGCATCCGTGCTTGGCTGATTCATGCATGGTTTAGATTGGATGATAGAGATGGGTTTATTGGGTCTTTGAATGGTTGTGATAGTAGATAAGAGGGGCTTGAGAGATGAGATCATGAATGTATGGATAGAAAAAAGAGAATTAATGAAGAATTAAATATGAAGAGAGAGATAGTTGAATTGCATGATCGGATGCATGGGTTTTGTTTGTACAAGTATTAGAGAGAAAGGATGCCATGCATGGGTTCTGGTTGCATGACCCTAGCTTTAAGAGAGACATAAAGAAGGGAACCAAAAGAGATGAAGAGAAAGTTTAAGGAATTAATAAATAAATAAAATAAAATAAATAAATCAAAAATTAAGGAGAAAACGTGTCTATGGAAAATGAAAAAGAATCAAAGTTGGGATGATGAAGAAATAAAGGTCGAGAAAAAAGAGAGAAGTAGAGGCCATGAGAGAGAAAGATAGATTGGTGCACTAGAGTTTTATCCGTACCACAATTGCAAGCCAACATCACGTTCCATTAAGCTCTTTAGCATGCTCGGGGTTCTCTTCCGGTTCGTATCACAAGTGCGTCCACCCGGTGAAGTAGCCGAATATCACAATTATCATTTTCTTTGTTATTCTTCAGAAAGACCATCAAACAAGATGTGCATCCTCCATTGAATCCCCGTGAGAATATCTACCGCTTAATCTTGATGCCCTTGAGTTAGCTGCCCCGAGAACCAGATCAATTTTCTAAAAATTACATATAAAATGATGTGTATTAGGTTCCCATACGATTATCGATAAAAGGATAATTTGGACATCGAGCTTCGTACTTTTCATGCATATATCATATGAGTGTGAATCAATATATCACCATGTTCATATGGAAGTGTATTATGTAGTGATATAAAGAAAATGATGCGCTTTAGTGTATATGAAAAGTTTTAAGTAGGAAAGCGACGATAATGCAGTAGAGAATAGGCAATAAAATGTATTATTTAAGTACTTAACATTCGCGGAGTTCCAGACATGGAATCCGGCGGCTCCCTTCACTGACGACGGAGAACGCCGGAGTTTTAACCCCCGTTCGATGGACGACGACGCCGCGAGTGACACCAGCTCAGACCGGGGGAGCGTGAGCATGGAATGGAGCGTGACAATATATGGCCAAGGGCTACGACCGGGGGAGCGTGGCCAACTTCTCGAGCATCGCATCGGAGTACGAGGAGATCCGCTTCATCTAGCAGATCACGATCGATTCGCTGCTGCCGTCACCGGCGGAAGCAGGGGCAAGCGGAGGGGGAGTGGGCTGCTGAGCTGCGTGTGCGAGAAGGCTGTGAGTGTCTGGCCGGGACCAAACTAGTGTTTTCAAAACCAGATCTCTCTCTTCTTTACAATCTCTCTCTCCATAAAGGCCTTCTTGGATCTATGCTCAGTGTTTTTGTAAATGTTCATAGTCCGTAAGCACCATGTAATTTAGAATCTATGCTCGGCCCTTTTGCAAATGTAATTCAAAATCTATTCTCGATGCTTTTACTACATTCAACTGTGTGAACACCATGTAATTCAGAATCTATGTTCGGTACTTTTGCAAATGTTATTGTTTCTTTTTGGAAAAATCTTGCTACAATGGTGATGGGTTGGTGGCAGAAGGTGGCGGTCAACTAACGACTGATTGAGGCGGTGAGTGATGGATGAACTTAGCTTCTTTTTTTTAACCTCAAAATATTATCACCGCTAAAAAAATATTGTTATTACCCTCAAAATATTGTTATCTCTCTCGAAATATTGTCGTCATTCTCGAAATGTTTTTTTGCCAATTTTGAAATATTGCCACTTGCCTCGAAATATTGTCCTCGCCTTCGAAATATTTTGCGTGCCGACAGGCACGGGCATTACTAGTCTATATAATAAGGGACGACGGTTGTGGGGGGGACAAATGAACTGAGACAAAGGAGCGGCTCAGATTTATCTAGAGGAGGGGGATAAACGAGGAGACTCTATCACAGTCGTCCGTGACGAATCATTTGAGTGAGTGCGATTTATTTGGGTAGGACGAACGGATGAGATTGAATAGATATAAGATAGAGGGATGAGAATGAATACAAGGACCAAATTGTAAAAATTAAACTATATAATATATTTATGGGTTTTAATGTAAAAATAATGCTGCCACGTATACATATGGTCCCCACTCCCCCATAATTGCACGGCCCATTCCCCCGTCTCCCTCTCTCTGTTTTCTCGCTGTCTCTCTCTTCGGTTCTCTCTCTCTCTCTCACGTTGCGCCCCTGTGTGCCCCCCGTTTTCTCTCTCTCTCATCTTTCTCTCTCTCTCTTCGATTTTCTCTCTCTCTCTCTCCTGCGCCCTCCCCCCGTCTCTCTCCCTCTCTCTCTCTCTCTTTCTTTGTTCGCCCCCTGTTCGCACTACCCTGAGCCCCCCCCTCTCTCTCACGTTGTGCGCCCTTCAAAGAAGGCGGTGGGTTCTCCTTCCCCATATTAACTTCCCAAGCCGCTGATCCCAGAGGACCTAGCCCGAGACTCGCTGGAGGTGTATAGTCCGATGGAAGAAATGACGATCATGAGGAAGTCCACGGCTGAGATCAAATGGGAAGAGAGAGAGAGAGAGAGAGAGAGAGAGAGAGAGAGACGTCCGAGAGAGAGAGAGAGAAAGAGAAGTTCGGTTAGAGGGAGTGATTCTCGGAATGAGGAGAGAGAGAAAACTGGATGGCTATGATCAGTTTTTAGAAAGAGAGAGAGGAGGCAGCTATGAGAGATATTTAGAGAGAGAAAGAGATATGAACGTGAGGGGAAAATGGACGGCCTCGATCAGACTAGAGAGAGAAGTAGGAAAAAGAGAAGAGAGAGAAATCCGGCTGCGATGAGGGGGTGGTCATGAGGAAGTCCACGGCTGAGATCAAATGGGAAGAGAGAGAGAGAGAGAGAGAGAGAGAGAGAGAGAGAGAGACGTCCGAGAGGACCGAGAGAGAGAATGAGAAAGAGAAGTTCGGTTAGAGAGAGTGATTCTCGGAATGAGGAGAGAGAGAAAACTGAATGCTATGATCAGTTTTTAGAAAGAGAGAGAGGAGGCAGCTATGAGAGATATTTAGAAAGAGAAAGAGATATGAACATGAGGGGAAATCGGACTAGAGAGAGAAGTAGGAAAAAGAGAAGAGAGAAATCCGGCTGCGATGAGGGGGGGTAGTTATGAGAGAGATAGTTGCGGACGGGTTTGGTGTTGGCCGGGTAGAGAGAGAAAGTAGGAGATGGGATCTTGAGAGATTTAGAGAGAGAATATAGGAACCTGGGGAGAGGGGATCACCATGTTTTTAGGGGTTCGGTTTCTACATGGCTGGGTAGTTAAGTAAAGAGATGGGTTTGAAGAGGATGTATGACGTACATGCATGCACATGAGTTGGCTATGATGGAATTGTTGGGTGCATGGCTGTATTCATGAATGGGTTAGATTGGATGGTAGAGATGGGTTTATTGGGTCTTTGAATGGTTGTGATTGAATGGTTGTGATCATAGATTAGAGGATGAGATCATGCATGCATGGGTAGAATAAAGAGAATTAATGAAGAATTAAATATGAAGAGAGAAAGAGAGAGAGAGAGTTGAATTGCATGATCGGATGCATGTTGGGCTGGCAATTTCGGACTCGACACGGTAGATCCGACACAACCCGACACGAAGTTAGCGGGTCTGGGTCAAGGCTAAACGGGTTCGGGTCGTAAACGGGTCGACACGATAGACCCGTTTAATAAACGGGTCGGGTCCGGGTTTAGGGTCTGGACACGGTAGACCCGGGAAGACCCGTTTAGTATTCAACAGGTCGGGTCGGGTCTACCCGCAATCTGATACTATAATATATATATAATACCAGCGGGTCTTTCGGGTCAGGTCGGGTCGAGTCGGATTGGGTCGGATCGGGTCAACTGAATAGACCCGGGTGGTAAACGGGTCTTACCGGGTCTTATCGTGTCTACCCGTTTATTAGCGGGTCGGGTACGGGTTTAGGATCTAGACACGATTAGCTAAACGGGTCGGGTCCGGGTCTAGAGGTTTTGGACACGACACGATACCTGACACAACACGAACCCGACACGACCGACCCATTGCCACCCCTAGATGCATGGGTTTTATTTATATTAGTATTTAAGAGAGAAAAAGTGTCATGCATGGGTTTTTTTTGCATGACCCTAGCTTTAAGAGAGATAAAGAAGAAAAAGAAGGGAACCAAAAGAGATGAAGAGAAAGTTTAAGGAATAAATAAATAAATCAAAAAGAAAATAAATAAATCAAAAATTAAGGAGAAAATGTGTATATGGAAAATAGAAAGAAACAAAGTTGGGATGATAAAGAAAGAAAGAAAGAAGTAAAGCCCATAAGAGATCGAGAGACCGATTGGGGCACTAGAGTTTTATCCGTGCCACATTTGCAAGCCAACATCACACTCCATTAAGCTCTTTAACATGCTCTGGGTTCTCCTCCGGTTTGTATCACACGATGCGTCCGCCCGGTGAGTCACTTCTCCGCTGAATATCGCAATTATCCTTTTCTTTGTTGTTCTTCAGAAAGACCATCAAACAACCTGTGCATCCTCTATTGAATCCAATGAGAATATCTACCGCTTAATCACGATGCCCTTAAGCTAGCTGCCTCGAGAACCAGATCAATTTTCTAAAAATTACATATGAAATGACGCGTATTAAGTCCCATATAATTATCAATAAAAATGATAATGTGGAATATCGAGCTTCGTACTTTTCATACATGTATCATATGAGTGTAAACTAATATATCATCGTGTTCGTATGAAAGTGTACTATGCAGTGATGTAAAGAAAATGATGCACTTTACGTGTATATGAAAAGGTTTTACATAGGAAAGCGATGATAATGTAGTAGAGAATAGGCAATAAAATGTATTATTTAAGTACTTAGCTTCCGTGGAGTTCCAGACACGGAATCCGGCGGCTCCCTTCGCCGGCGACGGAGAACACCGGAGCTTCAACCCTCGTCCGATCGACGATGATGTGGCGAGCGACACCAGCTCGGACCTGTTCGAGATCGAGAGCCTCTCAATGCAAATGACGTACCACCGCTGGGACTCAGAGGGGACTTCGACTCGGGGAGGACCGTAGGGAGCTTTGCCTGGATCTTGCAATTGCGATGAAGCCTGGATGAGGCTTCGGTGGTGGCAACGCCGTCTATCGCGCCGAGCGAGGTGAGCATGGAGTGGAGCGTGACGACGGCCGAGGGCTATGACCGGGGGAGCGTGGCCAACTTCTCGAGCGCCGCATCGGAGTACGAGGAGATCCGTTTCATCCAGGCAGAGGATGATCGAT
This sequence comes from Chamaelirium japonicum, assembly GCA_947650365.1. Lineage (NCBI taxonomy): Eukaryota > Viridiplantae > Streptophyta > Magnoliopsida > Liliales > Melanthiaceae > Chamaelirium > Chamaelirium japonicum. The sequence continues at coordinate 3,458 of CANTAL010000507.1, read as the reverse complement.
CCGGTGCTGTCGTCACTGGCGAAAGCGAGGGTAAGTGGAGGGGAAGTGGGCTGCTCGAGAACCGAAACCCCCCCTCTCTCTCTTCCCTACAATCTCTCGCACTCTCCGTCTCTATCTCTCTCTTCCCTACAATCTCTCGCTCTCTCCGTCTCTATCTTCCCTACAATTCTGCTTCATCCAGGCAGAACTGAAACCCCTCCCCTCTCTCTTTCGTACAATCTCTCGCTCTCTCCATCTCTATCTCTCTCTTCCACACAATCTCTCTCTCTCTCTTCCCCCCGATCTCTCTCTCCCCCCATCTCTCTCTACTTCTAGGGTTGGTAATGGGTCGGGTCAGGTCGTGTTCGTGTCATGTACGTCCGGTTTCGTGTCGTGTCCAAAACCTCTAAACCAAGGACACGACCAATTTAACTATCGTGTCTAGGCCTTAAACCCCTACCTAACCCATTTATAAACAGATAGACCCGGTAGGACCCGTATAAATACCCATTTATTATTATTTTTTAAAAATTTTATTTTGTTTTAACTCTCTAGCATGAGTGTCCTGATCACAGCCGTCTGTTGAAAATATTTTAACAATTGTTTTGTCTCTCTCTTGATGAAAATATTTCTATGACTTATTTATTTCTGTGGGTTTATTTTTTTAAAATTATGTCGGCACCCTTAAAATTTTTCACGGGCCCACAACACTTAAGTTTTATTTTTTAATGATACTTAAATATAATATCAAATTTTATTTTTTAATCTAGCCACCCGAGAGACAGAGAGAGGGCAAAGGAGTGAAGAGGATCAGAGAAAGAAAAGGATATGCTGACCCTTCTAAGGCGAACTGCGTCATCTCCTATCGTTTAAATATTGTCACATTTTAAATATTGTTGCCACCCTCGAAATATTGTCACCTCCATCGAAATATTTTTGCTGCCCTCGAATTTTTGTCATCTCTCTCGAAATATTATTGGCACCCTCGAAATATTTTTCGTTTCCCTCAAAATATTTTGCGTGCCTTCAGGCACAGGTCTTTCACTAGTCTATATAACAAGGGACGTCGGTTTTATGTTGACTAGACAAAACAAAACCAAAATGCTGACTAGGACAAACTTATTGGACAAAAATGAACTGAATAGATCTAACAATTTTTTCAAAAATCAATGCACAATCTCTATTTTCCGTCAACCAACTCCCTCCCATTGGTTTCAAATCCCAAACCATTTAAATTACACGTACTAAACCCCTAAAATCCCGGCCCATTTAAATTGCACTAAACATGACAATTTATTCCGTGATCGTTGTTCGCATCAATGGCTATAAACTCGCGTACTGAAATTTCGGCCGCCCCAAACCATCGGGTCGATTTCGAGAAATCCATTCGAACAGAGACTGATGTGATTGATCGATTATAGGGGGAGGGGAGTTGGTCGCGACGAATGCGCCTGCTTCGTGCCATTCGACATGGGCGAGGAAATGGGCCGGTGTCCTTATGAATGCCGGTGTTGTGTTGAAAGTGTTTTGTTGCCAAAGACGTTCAGGTGTGTTGTCACCAAAGACAACCCGTTGCAGTGTCGACAGGCCTGTGTTGCAGCCGAAGGCAGCCCGCTGCAGTGCCGACAGACACGGACATGCACTAGTATTTAATAATAGAGTTGAAGGAGGAGCTTTGTCGTCCCTTAAAAAATAATTTTTCCCCAATGAACCTTTCTTCTCGAGTCATAATCGGAACTTCTAGGAGGCGGACGTTGTCTTCCCTGATCTGGTTTGGAGTGTTGGGGCTGAAGTGAATAGCCGATTTCTCGTAGTTGATGACTTGTCCTGACTTATATCCTTACTTTTTGTTTTGAAAAAATTTATTTATACACCAAAACTACTTCTCATAACCTGTTTTCTTTTAAAAAATTGATTCCTAGCTATCTGATACTCCCACTTGCTTCCTTCCTCCCCTTCAATACCATCCGAGCTACCATGACTTTTCCTCGTTTCCCTCCTCCTCTTTCTCCTCTTTTATCGTGGGAGCTCTAATTTGAGACTTAATCAGATCCTCCAAGTCCTCGATGATCTAGATTGGGCCGTGGTTGGATGATGTGACCCATGCGGGGGTGGATCTCATGTCAGGATCAGGGCGGTATGGATCGCACGTGCTGCGAACTGATGGCGTCACCTACCGGTGAGGAAGCACCGGGTCCTCTCTAGCTTTCGTACCCTACTGTATTGCCTGTAGATGAGCCAAGTGTGTGTGGGTTCCCTAAGACAATGGAAGGCGGTAAGCATACTTGTCTCTGGAACGGATCCGATCGAGGAACGATACGCTCTTGTTTGGTGGTGAGGGTGACCGTTCCTCTGCGTGTCCTTCCATGTGCGGAGCTGTACGTTGGGACGTACCGTGGGAAAACAATACACCACAGTCTCTTTAATGCTCTGCGGCTGCTGCCCTCCCCCCCCCCCCCCCCCCCCCCCCCCCCTCTCTCTCTCTCTCTCTCTCTCTCTCTCTCTCTCCAGCTGCTCCTCCCCCTCCCCCCTTCTCTCTCTCTCTCTCTCATTTCAAAGAAAATTCCGAAAATAAATGATATCTTAACGGAAACCCCTGAGCCTTCGAAAGCGTCTCTCTCTCTCTAGGTATCACTCTATCGCTCTCTCTCTCTCTAGTCTTGCACTTAACAGGTATCAATTTGCTGTGTTCTCCTTACATGATCACTCACATTGGAAAGCATGCAGTGGCCCATCTCTCCCTCTCTGTCTCCCCTTTTCTATATGTGTGTGATAGAGAGATTCTATGCGACACTTCTGACACCTGTCACCTTTTGTACCACAGTAAAAACCACTCGGTCTGTCTCTCCCTCATCTCACATGTCTTTCGTTTCAATGGCAGTCAAACACGGACAACACTATTGAACATACAACCGGACAACGCTGCCCGTGAAATAGTGTATTTGTTGGCCATTAATTTCCACTAACCCTGCTCTCCAAGCCCAACGAGACAGAGAGAGAGAGAGAGAGAGAGAGAGAGAGAGAGAGGGTGGCATTATTGATGTGGATTCTTCCCATTTGTCTCATAGAGGCGTGAGAGCTCTCTCTTTCTATCCCCCAAACACTCTGGCTCTAACCACCACCACCTCTCTCTCTCTCTCTCTCTCTCTCTCTCTCACTAACTGCTCTTCATCATTTGGTGTTAATCCGCTATAAGCAACAAAGAAAAACAGTCCATCCCCTCCCTCTATCGATCTTCTCTCTCTCTCGCCATGGCCAAATGACGCAAGCCCTTGACCATGAACATACTGAGCCGTGGCCTTCTCCTTACCTCCGCCCTCCTTGCGATATTCTTCAACCTCCTCCTCCCGGCCAACTGCGTCGACAAACGGCCGCTCTCTGCACCTCAGGTATCCTTAAGCAAAAAGCACACCTCCTCCTCCCCTTTTGTCCTCCTTTGTGTAGATTCTCATCTGCTTGCTCTTACTTTGTTTGGGGCC